>QNTS01002279.1:114799-174872 GCA_003317085.1 Hucho hucho | reverse complement strand
CGCCCTACGTGCAGCACCTCCCAACTCCATAGGCGTCGGATCGGAGGTGCTGGGGGATGGAACTGACAGGTCCTGATCTGGACGTCCGCGGGTGGCCAGCAGGTTGTCCAGCCGGATGGACAGGTCCACCAGCTGGTCCAGTGTGAGGGTGGTGTCTCTGCAGGCCAACAAGGAGAGGGACCAACTTCGGCTGAAGTCGTGACAGATTCAACCACAAGACCAGGGAGGTTTTACAATGCCTCGCAAAGAAGGGCACCTATTGGTAGATGGGTAAAAAAAGCAGAGATTAAATATCCCTTTGAGCATGGTGAAGTTATTAATTACACTTTGGATGCAGTCACTATCAAGATACAGGCGTCCTTCCTAACTTAGTTGCAGAGAGGAAGGAAACCGTTCAGGGATTTCACCATGAGGCAAATGGTGATTTAAAAAAATAATGGCTGTGACAGGTGTAAACTGAGGATGGATCAACATTGTAATTACTCTACAATACTAACCTAAATGACAGAGTGAAAAGAAGGAAGCCTGTACAGAATAAATATATAACAAAACATGCATCCTTTTTTAAAATAAGGCACTAAAGTAAAACTGCAAAGAAATTGACAAAGAAATCAACTTTATGCCCTGAATACAAAGTATTAGGTTTGGGACAAATTCAACACAACACATAACTGAGTAGCAATCTTCACATTTTCAAGAATGGTGGTGGCTGCATTATGTTATGGGAATGCTTGTCATCAGCAAGGACTAGGGAGTTCTTTAGGATAAAATGAATTGGAATAGAGCCCTCACAAATACACATCGACTGGGATATTCTGTAATGATGTCAGTGATCACTGTGCAATTGCTTGTGTTAGAAATACAAAAATGACCAAAGCCAAACCCTTTTATATTTTTAAAAGACATTTTAGAGAGTTTGATGAGCAAGCGTTCTTACATGATCTGTACCATAATATTGACAGAGTAAGTCTGATTCCCAATGTTGACACTGCCTGGGACTATTTTTGTATGCAATTTGTGTCGATTTGTGATAAGCATGAAGAAGTTTAGAATCAGTGGAAGGGACAATCCCTGGTTTTCAGATAACTATGCAGAATTAATTAGAAAGATAAATATCTCTGGGGCTCAAGCTAGACATACAAATGCTCCTGTTGACTGGGCCTCCTTCAGAGTGCTAAGAAACAAATGCACAGGATTGATCAAGAAGTCCAAATCAGATTACTATTTAAATGCAGTCACAGAGAACCTAAACAACCATACCAAGTTCTGGAAACGAATCAAATCAGTGTCAGGTTCTAATGTCTCCTGTGGCATTCCTGACCATTTAATTATGGATTCTAAAGAAGTGAAGGATAAAGGCCATATTGTAGGGTTTTTTAAAAAGCACTTCATTTCTGCTGGTTCAGTTTTTGATAATGGTGGGGCCCAGGCCTCTAATGTAAGCTCTGTTACAGTCAACTATGATATAGGCCCTCATGTGAACCATTTTAACTTTGAGCCTGTTTCTTATACTGAGGTCTATAAAGCACTAAAGGCAATAGACACTAAAAAGTCTGCAGGTCCAGACAACCTGGACCCCTACCTCTTAAAGATAGCAGCTGGTATTATTACTGAACCTGTGGCTCACATTTTCAACTTGAGTCTCTTGACCAATTACATCTCTAAACTCCCTATCCTGGCCAAAGTATATGAATCCCTAGTGAACTCACAGTTAAAAAACTTCTTAATTGAAAAGAACATACTGAGCGGGGTTCAGTCTGGCTTTAGATCGGGGCACAGCACCACAACTGCAGCTATGGTAGTGGCAAATGACATCATTAATGGACTTGATAAAAAGCAACATTGTGCTGCTCTGTTTGTGGGTGCCCTTGATTCAGTTGACCATGAATTGTTGCTAGCTAGACTCAGAAACATTGGTCTCAGTGAAGGGGCAGTAAATTGGTTTAGGAACTATCTTTCTGACAGAACACAATGTGTATATACTGACAATCACAAGTCTAGCTTTCTTGAGATTAATAGAGGTGTGCCGCAGGGTTCCATTTAAGCTCCTGTGTTGTTCTCAATTTGTATTAATGATTTGGGAAATGGGATGCAACCAGCAAAGCTGCATCTATATGCAGATGATACAGTTATACATGAATGTGCTCCTTCTCTGGTTTAGGCTGTTGAAGAGCTCCAGACTGCTTTTCAGTCACTGCAGGCCTCCCTTTATGGTCTCAAACTGGTCTTGAATGTACAAAAAAATAATTTCATGACCTTTACCAGAGCTAGAACTTTGCCAGAGAACATTAGCATTGTTACATCTGGTGGCTTATCCATTGAAAAAGTGTCATCCTACAAATACCTAGGTATTTGGTTGGATGACAAGTTGCCCTTTAAAGTTCATGTGGATAATCTTGTGACAAAGCTTAAATTGAAATTGGGTTTTTATTTTCATAATAAGGCCTGCTTCCCGCTTATGGCTAGAAAGAAGCTTGTTCAGGCCACTTTTCTCTCTGTAATTGATTATGGTGACTTGTTGTATATGCATTCAACCTCCTCTGTCAACAGAGATGGGACTCTGTTTATCATGCATCCTTGCGCTTTATTACAAATGCCAAGTCACTCATCCACCATTGCACATTGTACCAAATGGTAGGTTGGACCTCACTTTATATGCGCAGAAAGATACATTTGTATGTGTTCATCTACAAAGCCCTTTTGGGTAAACTCCCTCTTTACCTCTGTAGTCTGGTCTCCTTCACCACCAGCAGTTACCATACCCGGTCTGCTAGGTGGTTGCTACTTAAGGTCCCCAGGACATTCACAGTATTAGGCAAGACTGCCTTCTCGTCTTGTGCACCAGACGCATGGAATAATCTACAATCCATGCTTCATCTACATATGTTAGTGCCACTGAATTAATTTAAAATATTGACGGGAGACTCTGTTACGAATGAGTGTAAATGCTTTTTTTAGGCTGGATCATGTTGTTGTATTGTATTGTTGTATGTTTTAATTCTGTAATGTATTGATTGTTGCTGCCTTCTTGGCCAGGTCTCCCTTGAAAAAGAGACTCTGGGTCTCAATGGGCTTTTCCTGGTTAAATAAAGGTTAAATAACATTTTAAAAAGAGCTAAGCACAGGCAAACTCCTAAAGGAAAACCTGGTTCAGTCTATTTTCCAAAAGACACTGGGAAGCAAATTCACCTTTCAGAAGGACAATAACCTAAAACACAAAGCCAAATATACACTGGAGTTGCTTATTAAGACAACATTGAGTGTTTGTGAGTGGCCCAGTTACAGTTTTGCCTTAAATCGGCTTGAAAATCTATAGCAAATTTTGTACAATCCAGGTGTGCAAAGCTCTTCGAGATTTACCCAGAAAGACTCACAGCTGTAATCGCTGCCAAAGGTTATTCTAACATGCATTGACTCAGGGGTGTGTTTTTACTTTGTCATTAGGGGGTATTGTATGTAGATGGGTGAGAGAAAACAATCAATTGAATACATTTTGAATTCAGGCTGTAACACAACAAAATAAGTCAAGGGGTATGAATATTTTCTGAAGGCACTGTAGGTGATAGTGCACTTGCTTTTAGTAACACTCACACAGAAGCACACAGATAGCACTCCTCAAGTTACATCTAATCAGTAATGTAGGTTAGCATAAAGGAAATTAGCTTAGGAGATCACTCCACCACACTCAGTAGTTTAGTTTAGCATCACTCCTTTCACATAGCATCATCCCTCCCCAGCCATGCAGCAGATTAGCCTAGCATTATCTCCACACTCAAATGGTAGGCTAGTTTAGCTAAGCATCATCACCCACAGCTGTGCTTGTCCTTCAAATCTCCTCTGGGAGTTTTCAGACACCACAGACAATATCTCTAGACCAGAATGGATTTGTCTGGGATGCTTAAATAGACTTTGCTCTGATTATATTTGTGTCATGGAGGAGGGGGCCAATTCAAAGGCATACTTAAAGTTATACTCGTCATGTGTTATACAGACAGCTTCCATCAGCTACAGTTACAAGTCAAGCATTTATACCTAACTGAAAGTTGAAATGGTGAGGTGGCAGGATAAGTAGGATGGTCTCATTTGAATTTCATGAGAATATGCAAATCCTCCCCGCTATCTCATTAACAATGTCAAGGATTTTGTGGATTCTTGAACTTCTTATTCATCGTGGATGTATTCATTAAAAATACAAGACGGACAGACTCAGAAAGAACCCCTTGATAGGCTTAGACAAGATTCTGAAAACGTTGCTGCCAAGATTGAGCAAATCTCTCCACCTGTGTCTGACGTGTGTGTGTGTGTGTGTATATATTGGTCATGTGCATTGGTTCAGGTCAGATTCCAGTAGCACGTGATTGTTACTGAAGATTAACTGGACACTGGGCACAGGAGTGAAGCGGATTATGAAGAGGTCAGAGTAGGGGTTCTCTCCCTCTCGCTCTCTCGCTCTCTTTCTATACTATTCTCTCACTCTTTCTCACTTTTGTTCTCACTCTATTCTCTCTTTCACTCTCTCTCTTTTTCTCTCTTTCCTTCTTCATTTCTTCCTCTCCTTGTTTGAGGAAGCACTAGAGAGGATGGATATAGAACAGTTCTGCTGATTGTTTTATGTTTGCAGGTTATGACCTTGTAAAATATAATAATGATAGGCTTTGTTGTCATTTCTCACACACTCCTTCCTGCTTCTTCCCTTCACTCCCTCCATTTACCTCTCACCCCCTCAAACTATCACCTTACCCTGAATCTCACCTCTGGCCCCAACCCACCCACCACTTTTTCACCTTGTCACATCCCCCTCAACCTCTCTCTCACCCCCTGTTCCCTACACTGTTTGACCCTTCACCCCCTCCCTATCTGCTATTTTTACCCCTCCTCTCACCCCACCCCTACTCCTGCAGATAGTGCGTGAGAGTGACACCAACCATGATGGCTTGCTGGACTTTGAGGAGTTCTCTCAGTACCTGTGGGCCCATGAGAAGGAACTGCGGCTCATGTTCCACACACTGGACCGCAACCACGACGGTCGGCATGGCCACCTCACTCACACACGCACATGCACACACATTTACATTATACATTTTAGTCATTTAGCAGACATTCTTATCCAGAGCGACTTACAGTTGCATTCACACACACAGAAAAAAAGTATTTAAATAACAATTATAAACTGGGTGGTTCAAGGCCTGTTTGGCTGACAGCCGTGGTATATCAGACTGTATACCACGGGTATGACAAAACATATATGTTTACTGCTCTAATTAAGTTAGTAACCAGTTTAAAATAGCAGTAAGGCACCTCAGGGGTTTGTGGTATATGGCCAATATACCACTGCTAAGGGCTGTATCCAGGCACTCCGCGTTGTGTCGTGCATAAGAACAGCCCTTAGCCATGGTATATTGGCCATATACCACACCCCCTTGGGCCTTATTGCTTAAATAATCATGTATTTGAACCCAAGTCTGATCTAAATACACATAGGTAGACACAGGTAGGAGGGCCATTTGGATACAATGTCCTTTCACTCGCAAAACACTGTTTAAATTGTTCATACATGTACAGAGAATGCTATGTCACATTGCACTGGTATGGTAATTCATCAGAATGTGTGGTATGACTGCATGAATGGTCTTTAGTATCATACGACATTAAAGCATGTAGTTCACAAAGTAGTCACACACACACATCACTGTCCTCTAACTGTACTGTATGCCTGTATGTACATATTACATATTGTAGGCACTGATGGGATTCACTGTTAATGCAGGGCGCATTGATGTCGGGGAGATTCAACAATCGCTGCACAACCTGGGACTGGAGGTGTCCACAGAACACGCCATCAAAATACTACAGAGGTGTGTGTTTGTAAGCATGTGTGTGTGTGTGTGTGTGTGTGTATTTATAAGCTTGTCTGTGTGTCTTTGTGTCTTTGTGTCTATGTGTTGACACTGTTCTGTGTGTTCTCTCAGTATGGACAGGGACGGCACCATGACTATCAACTGGAATGAGTGGCGAGATCACTTCCTGTTTAACCCTCTTCACAACATGGAGGGCATCGCCCACTACTGGAAACACTCTCTGGTCAGTCAGTACTGCCTATCTATGCCTTCTATCTCTACACTCTCTGGTCAGTCAGTACTGCCTATCTATGCCTTCTATCTCTACACTCTCTGGTTTAGATCTTTGCTTGACATGAAGTAGCACAGATAGCATTACATGGAATTTTTAATTATTGATGTAGTAAAATGTAATTACAGAGTAACTATAGAAACAAATAATTTAGCCAGTATCCTTTCATTAAAACTGTGTCCATTTTCTCGATCTATGTTTCTATAGTTACTCTGTAATTACATTTTATGTTATAATTTACATAGTTTCTGATGCTTTATCCAGGAATTGTAGTTTGGAAACCTTAGAGAAGGGATCATGTAATATACATTTGGTGAATACAGATAGTTCTGGATGCCAATCAAGTTTATTTCACTGACCAGTGTTTCTCTGTGATTTCTCAGATGTTTGACATCGGAGAGCACATGACAGTGCCGCCAGAGTTTTCCCAACAAGAGCGCCAGTCGGGGGTAGTGTGGAGGCAGCTGGTTGCCGGGGCAATGGCAGGGGCGGTGTCACGTACAGGAACCGCCCCCCTCGACCGTCTCAAGGTCTTCCTACAGGTGAAGGGTTACTGTTGTGTTTCTACAGGCTCAGAGGTTAGAGGTCAGTGCAGTGCTGATTAGTAGAATTAGGTGTGTTAGAGCAGGGCTGGAACAAAAGCCTGCACATCCAGTAGCTCTCCAGTAGGAGGGTTGGCCACCCCTGATGTACAGAATGTTATTAGAGTTACTGACCCTGCTGTCTCTCTAGGTGCATGGCTCCAGCTCTAGGGGGATCAACCTGTGGACGGGGCTGAGGGGGATGGTCCAGGAGGGGGGTGTACGAGCCCTCTGGAGGGGCAACGGCATCAACGTCCTCAAAATAGCCCCAGAGTCTGCCATCAAGTTCATGGCCTACGAACAGGTGAGGGAAGAGGACTGTACACACCTGTATACAAATTTGGGTGTAAGAGGCCCCAGACGTTGATTTGGATTTATTACGGACCAATGTAAGGAGAACACTGATACACACATTTGTAAACAAGTTCTGGTGTATGGGGTAGTCATTAGCGAAGCATAGGAATGAAGGAGTCACACACACACACTGAGGTGTGAAATGTTACTCACACACACACACTCTGTTTCTCACCTTGTCAGACACACCCTCACACACCCTGTGTCTCTACGTGACTCTCCTCCTCCACCCCAGTGTGACTCACGTATTCCCCCCTCACCCCCATCTCCCCCAATCTACACCTCCCCCTCACTTTGTATCCCTGCCTCTCCCACATCCCACAATCTATCCCCCTCACCCCTTAATCCCTGTATATCCCTGCCTCTCTTCCACCTGCCTGTCTCTCCTCTCCCCCCTGTCTGCCCTCACTCCTCCATCTTAGATCAAGTGGTTGATCCGGGGAAGAAATGAAGCAGGTACTCTGCGGGTGCAGGAGAGGTTCATCGCTGGCTCTCTGGCTGGAGCCACCGCACAGACCATCATCTACCCTATGGAGGTGAGCGAGGGGAGACAGACCAACAGAAAGATAGACAGACGTTTTATTGAATATAGAAACATAGGACTTTTCTCTGATTTTCCTTCTCTTCCTTGCACACCCTCTCTCTTTCCCCTTTCTCCTCCCTCTCTCCCTCCCCAGGTGCTGAAGACTCGTCTGACCCTGAGGAAGACTGGCCAGTACTCTGGCATTGTAGACTGTGCCCGTCAGATCCTGAGGAAGGAGGGGGTGCGAGCCTTCTACAGGGGCTACGTGCCCAACACACTTGGCATCATACCGTATGCTGGCATAGACCTGGCCGTCTATGAGGTGTGTGTGAGAAAGTGTGTGTGTTTGTGTGTGAGAGAGAGTAGGGCTGTCCCTGAAAAAAAAAAAAATCTTGGTTGGCCGTCGTCTATAGACCGTCGTCTATAGACCGTCGTCTATAGACCGTCGTCTATGGATTGGTCGAAACTTTTAAACGTATATTTTTCCATATATAGACACACCTTATATGTTTTAATAAAATCAACTATATGCACTGAGCTTGTCTGATGCTTTAAGCACACTGCTTGATGAAATAATTAAGACACACAAATGACTCAAGAGAGAGCCAGAGATCAAGATAACCGGAAGAAAAAAATCTGTTCTCGACTCTCTCCCGCTGCAGCTGGCCTTCGTAGATTCTGCCGGTACTCTCCTGAAGTTGCCGGTAATAGGATAGAGTGATGGACTGTGCCATCCCCATGGCCTCCGCAATGGATTAGTCCACTGAGACAGGCACGAGTCAGACAAGAGTCTCGTCTGCAATAAAAAAAAAAAATGGCGACCAAGCAATCGACCAGTCAACTAAATGGGATCAGCCCTGTGTGTGTGTGTGTCTGCCAGCTGTGTTTGACGTTTTCTGGGAAAGCTAAACCTCATCACTGGCCCTGTCCCTTGTACTCAGGGGAATGCCAGTCAGTCAGAATGCTGCTATTACTGTGGCCCAGCTCTCTCGTAAAAATGACTTTTATGTGTTTAAGTGGACTTTGAGTTTTAATTTTACTAGCAGTCAATGAGCCGTGGTTCTCTCTACTACGTCCTCGTTTTTTTTACGCAATAAAATATCTGTCAAATTAACAATGAACCTATCTATCCCTTCTCTTATTCCTCTCTCGTTTCCACTCTCAACCTCTACAGATCCTCTTTCTCCTCTCTCTTTTCTCTCTGTTTAATTTTTCCTTGTCTCTTTTCTTTCCCCTCCTCTCTCTCTTCCCCTCCCCCTTTCCATCTCAGACTCTGAAGAATGCCTGGCTCCAGCGGTACAGTAAGGGCTCTGCTGACCCGGGGGTGTTGGTACTGCTGGGCTGTGGTACTGTGTCTAGTACCTGTGGACAACTGGCCTCCTACCCCCTGGCTCTCATTAGAACACGTATGCAGGCCCAGGGTGAGACTTGTGTACAACTGAACTACATTTCTACCTTCTACCTTACTACATAACATAGATGGTATTCAATAGATATAGATTCTATTACATTCTATAACATAATCTATAACAAATGATTTCCTACCTACTATATCAACCTATTACCCTATATCTACAGTGCCTTCGGAAAGTATTCAGACCCCTTGACTGTATCCACATTTTGTTACGTTACAGCCTTAGTCTAAAATGGATTTAATAAAAAATCATCTTCAGCAATCCACACACAGTACCCCATAATGGCAAAGCAAAACAGGTTGTTAGACATTTTAGCACACTTATTAAAAATAAAAAAACAGAAAAACCTTATTTACATAAGTATTCAGACCCTTTGCTATGAGACTCGAAGTTGAGCTCAAGGGCATCATGTTTCCATTGATCATCCTTGAGATGTTTCTACAACTTGATTGGAGTAGCGGTAAATTCAATTGATTGGACATGATTTGGAAAGGCACACACCTGTCTATATAAGGACCCACAGTTGACAGTGCATGTCAGAGCAAAAACCAAGCCATGAGGTCGAAGAAATTGTCCGTAGAGCTCTGAGACAGGACTATGTCGAGACACAGATCTGGGGAAGGGTACCAAAAAATGTCTGCAGCATTGAAGGTTCCCAAGAACACAGTGCCTAAATCATTCTTAAATGGAAGAAGTTTGGAACCGCCAAGACTCTTCCTAGAGCTTGCCGCCCGGCGAAACTGAGCAATCGGGGGAGAAGGGCCTTGCTCAGGGAGGTGACCAAGAACCCGATAGTCACTCTGACAGAGCTCTAGAGTGCCTCTGTGGGGATAGGAGAACCTTCCAGAAGGACAACCATCTCTACAGCACTCCACCAATCAGGCCTTTATGGTAGATTGGCCAGACGGAAGCCACTCCTCAGTAAAAGGCACATGACAGCCGGCTTGGAGTTTGCCAAAAGGCACCTAAAGACTCTCAGACCATGAGAAAACAAGATTCTCTAGTCTGATGAAACCAAGATTGAACTCTTTGGCCTGAATGCCAAGCGTCATGTCTGGAGGAAACCTGACACCATCCCTACGGTGAAGCATGGTAGTGGCAGCATCATGATGTGGGGATGTTTTTCAGCGGCAGGGACTGGGAGACTAGTCAAGATCTAGGGAAAGATGAACGGAGCAAAGTACAGAGAGATCCTTGATGAAAACCTGCTCCAAAGCGCTCAGGACCTCAGACTGGGGGCGAAGGTTTACCTTCCAACAGGACAATGACCCTAAGCACACAGCCAAGACAACGCAGGAGTGGCTTCGGGACAAGTCTCTGAATGTCCTTGAGTGGCCCAGCCAGAGCCCGGACTTGAACCCGATCTAACATCTCTGGAGAAACCTGAAAATAGCCGTAACGTAACAAAATGTGGAAAAAGTCAAGGGGTCTGAATACTTTCCGAAGGCACTGTATTACTGTACGGGCTATCCAAACAGAGTTAAATGCATTCAGTTGTACAACTGACTAGGTATCCCCCTATCTATTAATAGCTATCTAATGGATATAACTTAACTGAACAACAGACGTTTTTGCCCTCTTTCCACCAGCCTCCACTGAGAGCGGGCCCAAGCTGTCCATGGTCGGTCAGTTCAAGCACATCATATCACATGACGGGGTACCTGGGCTCTACCGCGGCATCGCCCCCAACTTCCTGAAGGTCATTCCTGCTGTCAGCATCTCGTACGTGGTATACGAACACATGAAGAAAGCTCTGGGTGTGAAATCGTAGAGAGAGGAAGGGAGAGACAGAAGAAAGAGAGGGATATAGAGTGCAGTTCTTGGATTTCAAGATGAAGGAGAGGAAGACAGCAGAGGATTGAGGGATAGAAGACAAATTGTCCACCCTTTTCATACACATTCAGTAATCTTCCCGTTTACACCTAGCTAGACAGATATACTCACTGTTTGAATCTCTCAGCCCCTCATAACGCAGTACCTTCATTAAGAAAGAGGGAAGAGTCTGCTATCAGGCTGAGCTGAAGTCTGTAAGAAACTACTGTGTACGAGACAGATTAGGAGAAGGAGGTGTGAGGGGAAGGAATGAGAGAGAGAGAGAGAGAGAGAGAGAGAGAGAGAGAGAGAGTGTGTGTGTGTGTGTGTCTCGGCAGAATCTGGGCCATTCTTCCTCTTTGTTTATGAGCAGTAACCCCCATTATAGTCACATCTCCACAATAAGTCTGTGTGTTGCCCTCCAGCCAAACACAGTGAAGCATACAGTACAGTCTGTAGACCTACATGTAGGTACTTATCTAAGGTCAGTTTCATGTTTTGTGAATATACAGTGATCTTCCTCCAATGACCTTGACATGTACTGTATATTCGCTCTTTACTACACAGCAGAATATGTGGGGTTGTTCCACAGTCTGCTATTGCTAAAACACTACCAAGCCAAAGTACCCCACTCTTTATTTCAATATCTCAAAAGAGATTACAATTGGATTACATGCACTATGTTTGTCTTTAGTTGCTATTCTCAAAAACATACACTCTAATGGGGGAGTTTCTAAAGTTCTTAAACAAGGAAACTTTTTTCACGTTTACATGATGTACTGTATATTGATACAGTATGTATTTTTGTAAGGGAAAGATTCTGAACATATTTGCAAGAGGGTCATATACAGGGTCTTATACAGGGTCTTATACAGAGCTGTTCCTCCGACCTAGTCAGTGAATGGCTTTGCACTTTTTACAAAGGGAATGTTTCTCCCCTATTTCAAGTGGGTCTTATATACATACAGTCAGGTCCAAAATGATTGGCACCCTTGATAAAGATGAGCAAAAAATACTAAATAATACACGTTTTGAGATATATTGTCTGCTCCAAAAAATTTGAAAATGATATAATTTTATACTAAGAAGTTTACTCAGAGAAAGAGATTTTGTTTAAAGCTAGAATGCTTAAATAACAAAGCGGTCAACCAAACACTGTTTTGGTAAAAAGCTGAGGGAGGGCCTGGTGAAATAACCACTCTCCAATTCATAGACAGAGCTACGGATGCATGGACTGACCATTATATTCTTCAATAATCAATGGGTATATATCATTCATTTATAAGTCCAAAAATGGATGTAGCAATGAAGGATTCTTGCTTTAACAAGTCAAAAAACATATTTAAAAAAGAGGTCAAATTTACTTCCACCCCTGTTTTCATTACCTTTCAATACCAAACCTTGCGAGGATAAAAGCACTGAGCCTTTTTATCAAATTTTTATGAGATTGGAGAACACATTGGGAGGCATCTTACACCATTCCTCCATACTACTGGTTTTCAATGGGGTTCATGTCCGGAGACTGAGATGGCCATTGCAAAATGTTGATTTTGTGGTCAATTAAACATTTCTTTGTGGCTGTTGATGTGTGCTTGGGGTTATCGTCTTGCTAGAAGATCCACTTGCAGCTA
Source organism: Hucho hucho (assembly GCA_003317085.1). Classification (NCBI taxonomy): domain Eukaryota; kingdom Metazoa; phylum Chordata; class Actinopteri; order Salmoniformes; family Salmonidae; genus Hucho; species Hucho hucho. The sequence continues at coordinate 162,427 of QNTS01002279.1, read as the reverse complement.
GGTTTCAGCTTCCTGGCAGAGGCAACCACGTTTTTGGCTAAAATGTCCTGGTACTGGGTAGAATTCATGATGCCGTTGACCTTAACAAGGGCCCCAGGACTATTGGTAGCAACATAGCCCCATAACATGAAATATCCACCACCATATTTTACAGTAGGTATGGGGTTATTTTCTGCATATGCATTCTTTCTTTCGTCGCAAAATCCAGCACTGGTGTGCATGGCTAAAGAGTTCTATTTTCATGTCATCCAACAAATGTAAACAGCTGGAGTTTGTTAAATGGCATTGGCACTTGGATTTGAACCAGTGCTATGGTCAGATGACATGAAAATAGAGATATTTGGCCACGCACACCAGTGGTGGGTTTTGCATTGAAAGAAATATGCATATGCAGAAAAGATCCCCATACCTACTTTAAAATGTGGTAGTGCGTCTTTGATGTTATGGGGCTATTTTTCTTCCGCTGGTCCTGGGGGATTCACACTTCCTGGCCTCAAAATCAGCATTATTGCCAGTTGTCTTGTCCTGGTAGTTAATAGATCAATTAATGTCAGTAATTAGCCAGAGAGCTCACTCACCTGGTTTCCTAGGTCTGAATCAGTCCCTGATTAGCAGTGGTGGAAAAAGTACCCAATTTTCATACTTGAGTAAAAGTAAAGTGAAAGTCACCCAGTAAAATACTACTTGAATAAAAGTCCCAAAGTATTTGGTTTGAAATATACTTAAGTATCAAAAGTAAATGTAATTGCTAAAATATACTTAAGTATCAACAGTATAAATCGTTTTAAATTCCTTATATAAAGCAAATCAGATGGTGTAATTTTCCTGTTTTTTTTATGGATAGCCAGGGGCATGCTCCAACACTCAGACATAATTTCCAAACAAAGCATGTGTTTAGTGAGTCCACCAGATCAGAGGCAGTAGTGATATTCTCTTGATAAGTGTGTGAATTAGACAATTTGGGCTCCTGTGTGGAGCAGCATGTCCTGTGTGGCACAGCGGTCTAAGGCACTGCATCTCAGTGCTAGAGGCATTACAACAGACCCTGGTTCGATTCCAGGCTTTTATCACAACCGGCTGTGATTGGGCGGCGCACAATTGGCCCAGCGTCGTCCGGGTTTGGCCGGGGTAGGCCGTCAATGTAAATAAGAATTTGTTCTTAACTGTCTTGCTGGGTTAAATAAATAAATACAAATAAATATGATCTAGATCTTAAAGTGTGTTTGTGTCATAATCAGGAATTCCACACTCTTGGTGGAAGTGAACTTTCATTGCATGCTGGCACTGTGCTGTAGGTTATCTCCCAGTCTGGAGTGCATGCTTAGTCCATGTTCTGTGTGTAATGGCTCCTGCGTCATGTGAGGTAGTTAGATAAAGATCAGGTCTGAAAGAATGGGCTCAGTTTGAGGCTTGGCCAACCCATTTTGTTGCGGATATTAAGAGATTATGTTTGTCCTCCATGACACCATTGTGTTGTGTATTTATTTAGTAGGTTTTGCACTACAGTACAGTTTGTTTCCTAACTAACTCCTCACTATAGTGTGGACCTCATAATAGTGTATACTGAAAGCAGTAGGATGAATAGTCCAGGAGGTATCTGACAGTGCCGCAAACCTTTCCATTACATCCTAATGCAAACATTGGGGAAACCAATTACTGTATAGGCTGGAGGAATGCTCCACAGAGATCTTAATTGGTTCTAGAATTTGATGTAATTCTATGAAATGCACATCATCATCATTATAATTTCATAGCCCAGGCACAATTAACTTTTGCTGTAGTTTAATTTCTGTTTAGAATGAGAAAGTAGTTACCTTTAATTCTATGATAAGTTATGTGATTAATATAATTTTTCTACCCATACTATGCCCTCGTTGTATTGGGATACAGTAATGGTGTCTCTGGTGGATGTCAATTTGTTTAAATTAGAGCAGGAAATTGAATAAGCTGCTTAAGTGTTGTTACATACTGATGAGCAAAGATCATAACATAGATTCTATCAGACATTGCTGCTGACATCGATTCATATTGATTCATATGTCACACGTGTTATTTGTCATTTGAAAGCCAATGACTTTCCCTGATGAGATTTCCACCATCATGTCCATCATGACTATTGAAAGCCATCTATTTACCGAACTAACTGGTGATTCATTTTTAAATATCTTTCTTAAGCCTTTATATCTTTGCTGGCTCTTTGACCAGACTTTTATCACTTTTTAACAAGATGGGAAATACGTGAAAGGGAGTTTTAGATAGTAGTTCCTTGAAATGAAATAGAAAGGGAAAAAGGGAATGAAAAGGGTAGATGAGAGAGAGAGAAGTTATTAAGAGATAACTGTAGACAGATGAGTGATGCATTTACTTGAAAAATACTGAAAGCAACTCCTGTATTTTGGATAAGAAATGAATTCAGCGTAACCTCCATAGTAAACAAATGTATTATTGTAAAAAAATAATTATATTGATAACATCGCAAGCTATGCTTGCAAATGCTTGCTTCATGGAGTATTGTAAGATCATATTTTATTTCAAAATTCTTTGAACGCTTGCTTGAATGCTCCTTAGTGTTGGGATGCCTTGAATTTGCAGAATGTCATCGTAGAGCATTATTAGTGCATGCTAGTATATTTATTTAAAAAAAACAGACTGAAACTGTATTTTATGTCTTTAGACTGCTCTGTCTTTCATAATAATTATACTTATTGATACCCTTTATAAAACTGTACAGTCTGACCCTCTTCTTTATAATATGATAACATATGCCATTTATCAAGACTACTGGTGGAAAAACCTTTCCGTTCAATGACTCGTCAACAGTCATTCCTGTTCAATAACATCCATTTGTTCTCTCTCTGCACTTTATGAACAGCCATTAAGTAAAATTAGCTTTCACTCTGTTTTTGTTGCATGAGTTGTAATTGCTTAATGACAGACAGTCTGCCATTGTTAATGTTCTTTGAAGCTCTTGCAGTGATTAAGGCTGCTGCTCTGTTCACAAGTTTTGTGTTTACTTATCTTCCTAAATCTATATTATATTTACTTCATCTACAAACATATAACATATTTGCTGGATATATGTTTTGAATATAGCTGCTACCACCCCCTACCTGCCATTTTATTCTAAGTAATAATATTCACTATCTAATCGTCGTCTTCATAACAGACATCGATGCGGGCGTAGATTGTACCCAGAAGTAAAAAATGGTGGACTAGTGAATGTACATTTTATAATTTTTTTCATTGCTTGATATTTTGATGGCTACTGTATTGTAGAGAATTTGGGGGGTTGTTGGTTCTGTCTGGTATGAAACCAGAAACTCCCATGCTGGGCATGTACACTACTGTAGCTGCAGTGCCAATAGGACTAGCCCTCTTGGCAGTGGCCGTAGTATGTGTATCACAGGGTTGCTACAATATGTTTATTGAACTCTGCGTTACATATACTCTGCAAGTATTATGATCAGTATTATTTCTAAAATGATATATTGTGTATTTGTAGAAAATGATACAGAACTGTAGTTATTGTCTATAGAAATGCATTGCCGTGGCATGGTTGCTTGTATGGCACTTTTATTTTCAAGGAAATTGCTATTTACCTTGTCTGGTGAATGTGGTGGATTGGGTTGGCCCAAAATGGTATATCTACAAATAAATACATAATTTCAGGATTTTATTTCATGAGGTGATGCCTGTGCATCTCTGACTGTATATCTGCATTATATGTCAATAAGATGTACATACTCCTATAAGTACAGATACTGTCATTCTGAAATTGCTACAAATAAAGCTATTTTCAAGTCATTTTTCTTTGCAGTTTTTTTCATTTTTCATTCACCGTCTGTCAAACCTTTCCACTTCAACCATTTAAAGGGACAACGAAGTTGAAATGGAAATACAATGTCAGATATTTTGTTTTTATACAGCAATTTAATGCAATTTAACATCACTGTGCTTCATCTAATAGCACAACCAAATGACCTGAATTGCAGTTGAGATCACATTAAAAGTACATTATGCTAGTGATCAATGCTGTTCGAGATTCTGGGCAGATATTTATATTGTGAAGATCTCCACCTCCGACCTTTGCATGGCATCTTGAAATTCTATGATTACATAATAAGACTTTCATAGTTATAGTACCCTCAAAATGTGGCCATGGATGAGTTACTCATTTTAAGGTTGAATTACAACTGTTACATTAGTCTGTATTACAAAAGCCATATCGAATTGTGTTAGGTTGACAACGCAACCAAATATCAACATTTAAAGGAGATGTATCTAATGCTTGGACAGTTATATCTGAGCCACTGCCTTAATTCTATTCTTTAACTTACATTTTTTTGTTAAATTGGAGATGTGAATCCAACATATAATTTGTTATCTTATTGACAAGTTAATAGGCTATTTACTGTATTGAAAAAGTTATATTGAATTGTGTTTGGTTATCAACGCAACCAAATATCAACATTTGAAGGAGAGTTATATTTTGTGCCACGGACTTAGTCTGACTTTAATTCCAGTTTGTATAAAACTTTGTAATTGATATGTTGGATTCACGTCTCCATCTCAAACAAAAATCTAAGTTAAAGAATAGGACTAAATCAAACTTGAAATGTCCTATTCTTTAACTTAGATATTTGGTTGAAATGGAGACGTGAATCCAACATATTCATTATTAACTTGAAGATTAAATTTGACATCAACCAAAGCATGAAACCCATGTATTGTCTATGTTTTGTTTAACCCTGGTTTGAATTGAAACAATAGCTGTTGATGACTTCACAAATTTTATATAGGCCTAAATAGTATCATTGATGACTTATAGAGTATGGCTATATTCATTTGCTCTATTAAACCTACCTTTTGGATTGACTTCAATAGCAACCGTGAATCTATTTAGTTATTAAGATATCTCTCCTTAATCATTCTGATGACAGCACATTGGTAGTAGTCCGTGACAAAGCTAAGCAGGGCTGAACGGTTAAAACCCTGGATGGGAGATCAAAACTCTCCAGTAGCAGGTTGTGGATATAACATTGAAGATCTGATGCGTTTCAAAGGTACAAATCCAACATGTATCATACAAGGTTTGTCTATGTTTAACATTTGTTACCATGAGGACAACTCTGTGGTTGAAATTTCATCCTCAAAACAAGTTTACGTTGATGACTTTTTGTAAAAAAAAATATATTCCACATAGATTCCAAATCACAATATGTTGACAAATTATGTTGAAACAATGTTGATTCAACCAGTTTGTGTCCAGTGGGCAGAATCAATACCTGATACATGTGAGGTTGAGAAAATGTTATACAATACCGCTTTATTGCCCATGTGTTACAGCAAACAACGGAAATGTGTCTTCTGCTCCGTACAAGTATGTGTTCATCACCACACATACAACTGAGATGAGCACAGGGTCAAGCTGCAGTGCAGACTCTATCAACTTGTTCGATGGATTTGTAGTTTGTTTTGGTTGTGTTTCAGATTATGTTGTGCCCAGTAGAAATGAATGGTAAATAGTGTATTGTGTCATATTGGAGTCACTTTTATTGTAAATTAGAATATTATATGTTTCTGAACACTTCTACATTAATGTGGATGCTGCCATGATTACAGATAATCGTGAACATTGCACACTCACTTGACACTACCCACACACACGTCCACTGACACTCCAACACACATACACACACTAAATACACTCAGACACAAAACCCACACACACATGCATATTGACGCCACACATACACACACACTCCACATACACTGCTTCTACTCTTATTATCTATCTTGATTGCCTAGTCTCTTTTACCCCAACCTAAATGTACATACACTATACAGTGCATTCAGAAAGTATTCAGACCCCTTGACTTTTTCCACATTTTGCTACGTTACAGCCTTATTCTATAATAGCAAAAACTGTTTTTTATATTGTTTTGCAAATGTATTACAAAAGAAATATGGAAATAGCACATTTACATAAGTATTCAGACCCTTTACGCAGTACTTCGTTGAAGCACTTTTGGTAACGATTTCAGCCTTAGAGATGGTTGTCCTTCTGGAAGGTTCTCCCATCTCCACAGAGGAACTCTGGAGCTCTGTCAGAGGGATCATCGGGTTCTTGGTCACCTCCATGACCAAGGCCCTTCTCCCCCGATTGCTCAGTTTGGCCGGGCGGCCAGCTCTAGGAACAGTCTTGGTGGTTCCAAACTTCTTCCATTTAAGAATGATGGAGGCCACTGTGTTCTTGGGGACCTTCACTTCAATGCTTCATACATTTTTTGGTACCCTTCCCCAGATCTGTGCCTCAACACAATCCTACCTCGGAGCTCTACGGACAATTCCTTCGACCTCATGGCTTCCTTGTTTATTATTTTATTTAACTAGGCAAGTCATTTAAGAACAAATCCTTATTTACAATGACGGCCTACCAGGGAACAGTGGGTTAACCGTCTTGTTCAGGGGCAGAACGACAGATTCTTGCCTTGTCAGCTCCGGGATTCGATCCAGGAATTTTTCAGTTACTGGCCCAACACTCTAGCCTACCTGCCGTGGTTAAGGTTAGGTTTAAAATCTGATTTTAAGAAGATAAATTGTAAAATATACCACATTTTGACTTTTTGGCTGTTTTATCTAGTGGAAACCGGAGAGAGGACGTGAGGAATCAAGGAAATACAATTGAGATTCTCCCTCTGTTTGGACACATCCTACCTTCACTGAAATAATCACTTATCTGTCTATGTCTACTGGTGCATTACGCACTAGATGCCCTGCTTTCATCCAAATAGATCATTACTTCAATGAATGGAGGAATGAATTACTAGGCTATTTCAAAGGGGGGCCCAATTTTAAAACCCTGCACTCCACTGCCTGCTAGTCAGCTAAGCACCTATCAGCCAATCAAGATACACACAGCACCACGGTGTGGCAAGCGTAGCGATACGTCAGCTCTGCCAGCGTGGAATACGGAGCGCCAGTCCAGGAAGTTAGAATTTACGGGAGTTAGCGGGATAACGAAGCTGTTCAGCCGTCAATATTATAATATTCCCCACGTCCATACAGAGTGGATAGGCGGCGTATCCTTTTATCAAGCTTTCCAACTGTCTGAAGCCACCGCGTCACAAGGTAAGCACAGACGAGCTGTCAATCTTGGTGTGGTCCAAGCGGTAACGCTAGGCAAACTATGGCTAGCAATGCTAGTTAGGCTAGCTGCACCAACAGCGGTGAGCCAGCTGTCATTGCTAAGAATTACGCGGAACTAGATTTATTTCCTAATTCACGCAGTGCAATGTGGCATTTAACCGTTGCATGTCCTTGTTTTTTCATGGCTTATGTCGTCAATTAAGAAGCTGCCACCTTCCATTCATAAAACAGCTTATCATCGTGATGACGATGCTGCTAATTTGTTATGGATGGTCACGGATAGCTGACTGACTAGCGCAGTTGCCGCGAAACGAGCTCCGACTGGGAAAAATCGTTTTGAACTACAATTCCGACACTGTGTTTTAACATTTTAGAAAGGTCAATAATCATCGCTTTCAAACCGGTTTTCGAAACATGCTGACATGCCCCTTTCATATCAGCAATAATAATTTAAAAAAAATATATATACATACATACACACACTTACTTTAGCAGTCTTGCACATACCCACAATATGTGTGCGCCTCCAGTCGACGAACTACACTTTCCACAGTTACGATTACACACCGATATTCGGAGCATGCTAGATGGCTATTTAGCATAGGTGGCCACCTATGTCTTCCTTAAACAAGTAAAGCAATATGGCTGTGTAGTATTTTCATTTGATATAAAAGATACGTTCCGTATGTTTCCAAAACCGTACGGCAAGCGATGCGTGTTATAGAGCAAGCGTAAACTTAAACTCCCCTGGTCAGAACATACCTCAGTAGACAGCCAGAGAGTCATCATGATCAAGGATGTTATTTATTGGTTAACAGACATTTACTGAAAGACAAATATTTAGGCAGATCATAAATCTATTGAGTGGCATGTTGTAGAAGCAGAGAATCCGGTTTGAGGAAATTACCCAGGTATTCCAACTCTATCTCATAACTGGTGTATCCATAGCCACACCCATGATCATTTCAGACAGAAATTAGGGCCTTGAGGCACCACTGGTAAGAAGTTATAGTCAGACTGCATTTACTTTCAACTGCTTCTCCAGTCGCTTGGAATTGGCAATAACATGAGCTAGACTAGGGTAGAGTCTGTTACATCAAGCCAATGTCAATATTTGACTAATGTTAACAATTAGATTGACCTCTGTCTACTTTACCTCTGATCCACCTCAATGTGCAGTCCAATAGGTGACAGAGGAGGGTAGAGGGAGGATTAGTGTTAAATATAAGGCTTTAGGGGGAGAGAGAACTGAAATATGTGTTTTTAGCTAGCCTCTGGCTATGGCTCTGTCTAACCCTGAGATGCAATGGGGTATCAATCTGCTTTAGTGTCTTTCATCAATCTCTGACTTCTGACCCTAGATGATGGTCGACCCCACACTTGCTGAAATGGGCAAGAACCTCAACGAGGCCATGAAGATCTTGGAGGATGGCCGAAAGTAAGCTTTTATGAATTTGTGTTTGTTCATAAAGATGTATTGACGAGTATTAGACTGGCTGTTAATGACGCACATATCTTCGCACATACTGTATGTTAACACAAGTCAGATGCACACACCTGAAGGACTATATGAATTCTTTCTCTCCAGGGCATCCAAACCGGATGCAGATAGACGACAGTTTAGCAGGAGTAGTATCCCTGGACCACTACAGGGAGAGTGAGTACAGCAGATACCCCTGTTTCTCACTCTCAATCTAGTATCTTTCTCTGTCTCTCTCTCTCACACAAACAAATGTGATGGTATTTCACAGAAGCAATGAGTTCCCTCAAACAACGCGTTGTGTGTTTTGTTCCAAACTTCCAGTGGGCAGGATGTGGCCAGTATACTCCAGCTGGTCCAGAATCTCATGCATGAAGATGAGGAGGAAGGCAAGCCAAGCCATCGGTAGGTCTGACATTAAACACCACTACTGAGAGCATATGTCAGTTGGAAGGCCATCTTAGAATTTTCTTATCAGTATAGTAAGAATTTCCAAGTGAACAAAAATAAAAGTCATTGATAATATCAATAAAAAAAATCTTTCCGGTTTATTAAAGTTGCAACAGGGAGACGCCTCCAGAACAGAGGCAGAGAAAATGTCTATCTGGCCTCTTGGAGACAGGCCCTTTTTATATTCTAATCTGCACAAACAGAACGTGAAACATAAATATGCTAAGCATTGTGTTAATCACTCTTCACTGTGTATGAACTTTATTCATCTTAAATATTCCCAATACAATCACTATAATACAGTTTATCAACATCATGTCTTTGTGACCTCACTTCCTGTGCGTGTCTTGTCCCCCAGTAGGATGCAGAATGTCGGAGAGCAGGGTCACATGGCGTTGCTAGGACACAGCCTAGCAGCCTACATCTCAGTGCTGGACAGGGAGAGACTCAGGAAGCTGATCACACGCATCGCGTCTGACACAACACTCTGGCTCTGCAGACTCTTCAGGTGTGTGTCTGGGTCTGTCTGTCGAGGTGCATGTGTGTGCTTGTTCCTGGTGCATTGCTAATTTGATTTTGATGTCCTGCCAGGTATGAGAGTGGCTCAGCATACTACCATGAGGATGACCGAGAGGGCCTGCTGAAGGTGTGTCGCCTGGTCATCAACACCCGCTATGAGGACTACTCCACAGAGGGCTACACAGTGCTAAACTCCAGACAGCCTGTCATTTACCAGAGCGCCACCTGCAGGCCTGGCCTGGGACAGTACCTCTGCAGCCAAGTAAGCGTGGAAGCAGGCATAGAAACGCATTGCATGTTCTTACATGAAGACACACAGACAGACCTTTTTGATGTTACTTTAGTGTTAGAGCAGATATTTCAGAAGTTATTCAATGTAGATTGACTTTAACAGAAATCCTCTCTTCCTCAGCTGGGTCTGCCTCTGTCCAGCCTATGTACCGTCCCCTGTAACACCATGTTTGGATCCCAGCACCAAATGGTAGATCAGCCTCATTTAGATAAGGCTCATACAATGTACACTACATTACCAAAAGTATGTGGACACCTCATTCCAAAATGATGGGCATTAATATGGAGTTGGTCCCCCCTTTGCTGCTTCCCAGAAGAACAGCCTCTGTTCTTCTGGGAAGGCTTTCCACTAGATGTTGGAACATTGCTGCGGGGACTTGCTTCCATTCAGCCACAAGAGCATTAGTGAGGTTGGGCACTGATATTGGATGATTAGGCCTGGCTCGCAGTTGGCGTTCCAATTCATCCCAAAGATGTTCGATGGGGTTGAGGTCAGGGCTCTGTGCAGGCCAGACAAGTTCTTCCACACCGATCTCGACAAACCATTTCTGTATGGACCTCGCTTTGTGCATGGGGGCATTGTCCTGCTGAAACAGGAAAGGGCCTTCCCCAAACTGTTGTCACAAAGTTGGATTCACAGAATCGTCTAGAATGTCATTGTTAAGATTTCCCTTCACTGGAACTAAGGGTGTAGCCCGAACCATGAAAAATAGCCCCTGACCATTATTCCTCCTCCACCAAACTTTACAGTTGGCACTATGCATTCGGGCAGGTAGCGTGCTCCTGGCATCCTCCAAACCCAGATTTGTCTGTCGGACTGACAGATGGTGAAGCGTGATTCATCAATCCAGAGAAGGCGGCGAGCTTTACACCACTCCAGCCGACGCTTGGCATTGCGCATGTTGATCTTAGGCTTGTGTGCGGCTGCTCGGCTATGGAAACCCATTTCTTTAAGTTCCTGACGAACAAGTATTGTGCTGACATTGCATCCCTAGAGGCAGTTTGGAACTTGGTAGTGTGTGTTGCAACCGAGGACCGATAATTCTTCAACACTTGGCGGTCCCGTTCTGTTAGCTTGTGTGGCCTACCACTTCGCGGCTGAGCTGTTGTTGCTACTAGACATTTCTACTTCACAATAACAGCACTTACAATTGACTGGGGTAGCTCTAGCAGGGCAGAAATTTGACTTGTTGGAAAGGTGGCATCCCATGACGGTGCCACATTGAAAGTCACTGAGCTCGATTTTATACACCTGCCAGCAAAAATAACTGAATCCACAAATTTGAAGGGGTGTCCACATTCTTTGTGTGTGTGTGTATGTATATATGTGTGTGTATATATACATGTGTGTCTAATTAACTCAGCAAAAAAAGATACATCCTCTCACTGTCAACTGTGTTTATTTTCAGCAAACTTAACATGTGTAAATATTTGTATGAACATAACAAGATTCAACAACTGAGACAAACTGAACAAGTTCCACAGACATGTGACTAACAGAAATTGAATAATGTGTCCCTAAACAAAATGGGGCAAAATCTAAATCAGTATCTGGTGTGGCCACCAGCTGCATTAAGTACTGCAGTGCATCTCCTCCTCATGGACTGCACCAGATGTTACCCCACTCTTCCACCAAGGCACCTGCAAGTTCCCGGACATTTTTGGCGGGGCAATGGGCCTAGCCCTCACCCTCCGATCCAACAGGTCCCAGACGTGTTCAATGGGAATGAGATCTGGGCTCTTCGCTGGCCATGGCAGAACACTGACATTCCTGTCTTGCAGGAAATCACACACAGAACGAGCAGTATGGCTGGTAACATTGTCATGCTGGAGCGTCATGTCAAGATGAGCCTGCAGGAAGGGTACTACATGAGGGAGGAGGATGTCTTCCCTGTAATGCACAGTGTTGAGATTGCCTGCAATGACAACAAGCTCAGTCCGATGATGCTGTGACACACCGCCCCAGACCATGACGGACCCTCCACTTTCAAATCGATCCCGCTCCAGAGTACAGGCCTCGGTGTAACACTCATTCCTTCGACGATAAACACGAATCTGACCATCACCCCTGGTGAGACAAAACCGTGACTCGTCAGTGAAGAGCACTTTTTGCCAGTCCTGTCTGGTCCAGCGACGGTGGCTTTGTGACCATAGGTGACATTGTGATGGTGAGGATCTGCCTTACAACAGGCCTACAAGCCATCAGTCCAGCCTCTCTCAGCCTATTGTGGACAGTCTGAGCACTGATGGAGGGATTGTGTGTTCCTGGTGTAACTCGGGAAGTTGTTGTTGCCATCCTGTACCTGTCCCGCAGGTGTGATGTTCGGATGTACCGATCCTGTGCAGGTGTTGTTACACGTGGTCTGCCACTGCGAGGACGATCAGCTGTCCGTCCTGTCTCCCTGTAGTGCTGTCTTAGGCGTCTCAGTACGGACATTGCAATTTATTACCCTGGCCACATCTGCAGTCCTCATGCCTCCTTGCAGCATGCCTAAGGCACGTTCACGCAGATGAGCAGGGACACTGGGCATCTTTCTTTTGGTGTTTTTCAGAGTCAGTAGAAAGGCCTCTTTAGTGTCCTAAGTTTTCATAACTGTGACCTTAATTGCCTACCATCTGTAAGCTGTTAGTGTCTTAACGACCGTTCCACAGGTGCATGTTCATTAATTGTTTATGGTTCGTTGAACCAGCATGGGAAACAGTGTTTAAACCCTTTACAATGAAGATCTGTGAAGTTATTTGGATTTTTATTTATTATCTTTGAAAGACAGGGTCCTGAAAAAGGGACGTTTCTTTTTTTGCTGAGTTTATGTATTTAGGATACTGGGGTGCCTGTATGTGTACTACCTACCATACTACCCTGATTTTTAAATGGAAAATAATGTCTCCCTGGGTGTTTTGCTGTTTGCAGGACATTGCCTTGCTGGACAAGCTGATCAGAGAGGATGTGGAGACTGGGAAGCTTCCATTGCTGTTGATCGCCAACGCTGGTCAGTGGGGAATTGTATCACTTTTTTTAATACAAGAAATGGCAAAGTACACACAACTACTCCTTAAAAGTGTTTTATTTTCTCCAAGGTTGTGTGCTTATTGAAAAACCTAGCATGGTGACACATTTATTTATTTAACCTTTTATTTAACTAGTCAAGTCAGTTAAGAACAAATGTATTATTTACAATGATGGCCTACCAAAAGGGGGGGGTGTGTGTGTGTGTGTGTGTGTGTGTACACACACATCACAACAAGAGACAACGCAACATAGAGACCTAAGACGACAACACAGCATGGTAGCAACACATAGTATTACACTCTAAAGTGAAACAATGTTTACCCCTTGACCAACCAGGATGTTATTGTATGACTAACCTGGCCAAATAAAGCTTAAATCAGAATGTCAGTCCCTCTATCACTGACGTATTGACCAAGACGTACTGCAGAGTGATTCAGAGCGTCACTGCCTGTCTTCCCAGGCACCCCTGGGGCGGGACACACAGACAAGCTGGGCCGTTTAAAGGAGCTGTGTGAACAGTATGGCATGTGGCTCCACATAGAAGGGTGGGTAACAACATTACACATACTTGTAATACTTCTAATATGTCTTTAACCAATCATATTGGAGGGGTTTGTAAATGCTTTATAACTGCTTGGTCTTTTCTGTCTCTCAGGGTCAACTTGGCCACCCTGGCTCTGGGGGAGGTCTCGTCCCCCGTGACGGTATGTATCGGATATGCTCTCCCATTCTGTGACCCTCAGAACTTGAAATGAATACACTTTAAGATTCCTGTATAGTACCACCAATGTAATATACTGTAATATGTCAACTATGTGTCTTTGCCCCCTCCACTGTCCCCAGGCAGCCACCAGGAGTGACAGTATGACCCTGACCCTGGGTCCGTGGCTGGGCCTGCCTGCTGTCCCTGCTGTCACCCTCTACAGACACGAGGACCCAGCCCTGGTACGCTTTCTCCTTCCTGTTCTCTCTTCTTTGGTATCCCCTCTTAACTCTCTCCCTGTCTGTAGCTGTAGGGCCTTCACACTTGCATCCTTCCTTCCTTGAAGTTACTAGAGATCTGATATGACTGGATTGGTGAAAGCTATGTGGTGGAATCTTTGGTTTCACCTATCCATTTGAGTTCTCTCTCACTCCTGTGTTAGTCTCTAGCAGCTGGGTTGACCTCCAGTCAGCCAGTAGAGAAGCTGCGTGCCCTGCCTCTCTGGCTCTCCCTGCAGTACCTGGGCCATGATGGGATAGTGGAGAAGATTAGACACGCTGTAGAGCTCGTAAGTACTTTGGGTTAGTAATTACCATGTGGGTTAGCGATCTATATTCATTTTTATCACCTTACTGCTAACAAACTGACCTGTGTCGTATCTCTTTTTGTCTGTAGAGCCAACAGCTTCTGGAGAAACTGAAGACTCTGGCTTCCATAAAGACTTCAGTAGGTCCACAACTTGCTGTTTAACTATCTACTACTATATATGTATATGGAAAGCATTTATGCATTGAGGCTGTTCTAAGCAGCCATACGTTGTTTATTGTATTTTATAACGCACTATGGGTGTAAATGAAGGCACTATAAAGCCATTACACATAGGTGGGTCATATGATGAAGGCCCCAAATATATATGAGCTTTTGCTTGTTGAGTTTTAAGATATGATTGTTTTCTTAAGTTATCGTAAGATCACACTCAACTCTAACACATAACACACAGCTATAAAGATGCGGGCGTCTGACGTCTGTGTTTTATGTCATCATCATCAGGATGAGCTTGAGTCTGAGATCTCTTTCGTCGATGCTTTGACTATGGTAAAGAAACAGCACTGAGCCTCGCTAACAGAGACCTCCATCATACTGTCGCAAAACAAAGACCTTGTTCACAGGCATCAGCTCTGAGCAGATAGTGACCTTTATATAATCTGAAACAGAGTGTGAATATGATTGACACATGTAGATGATAAAGAGATCATTGGAACGGTGCACTGCAGTAACTGCTGAAGCTGATCTGGTGAACAAGCAGAGTGTGTGGGTCTGGTTACTGTGTTGATGGTAGCTTTGAGTACCTTTTTGTTGTGTGTAGTAAGTGTGTGTATACTGTAGATGGTGAGCTGTTGGGTTGCCTTGGTTACAGGGTGTGGTGTCTCTCTCTCGGATTCCGCCGATCTCAGGGGGCTCTCTACGGGACTTGCTGGGCTCTCTCATTCTGTCTATTGTAGGTGGGACCAACCCTCTTCCCCCTGCCTGCTCCCCCCTTTCTCTGTTTCACTCTGTACCTGACCATGTTTGTCCACCTGAATGCCCTGAAAGGCACTGTATTTGAGACACCGCTCAAATCGAGGGCACTCATTAGCTAAAACTGCAATCAGTCCACTTCCTGGTTCCTGTCCAATCATCACTACAGGCATGTTTTAGGCACAGCAGGGAATGTCCTGTCCCCCCACCACCACGTCTTCACAGAATCCTGATGACTTAAGTTTAACTTTGGCCCAGGTGTCATCAAAGATGGACCTCACTGTGTTTACATAACTACCCTGTTAGGGTACAACAGTAACAATTCAACATGTCACTTCAACCAACCAATCAATCCTGCTATGGGTACTGGGTAGTACATACCCTTCCCGGTGAATTGTTAGAGGTGGGGAGAAATTACCAGCAGGAAAGTGTAGTGTCTTTTCTGTGCTGAGATTTTCTCCAAAACTAACATTTGCCCGACTCAATGACTTTATGTACAAAGTATACACAGAACATACAATATAATGGTCAGTTGTAGGTTGTAAGAGTTAGTCATGTACATAAAGTCCATGGAAAACACAGCCATGTCCATTGTGAATGGAAGTCATAGGCATTGACATTTACGCCCAAACATGTAACTTTTTTGAAAGTTGCTTGATTTAACAATCTCCATGCAGACCAGTTTCACTGCTCAAACAGAGGATGTGTGTCACAAACCCAGGCATCTCCATAGCATCACGTCACACAGCTTCTCCGGCCCATTCTCACACAGTACACCTGTTTGCATGTTAATGACAACAGAGTTTTAAAGGTCAAAGGTTATGCCCCCGGATGTGTGGAACCTCACCTGTGTGTCTGTCTCGCCTTTCCTGTGCTGCAGGTGGAGGATGAGCTCAACTCTCCAGTAGTAGTGTTCAGGTTCTCCCAGGAGACCAGTGCAGGTGAGTGGTTAACACTACTCTTCCTGTTCCAACACATTTTCCTCAACTTACCAGGAACTCTTATTCAGCTGCATCCAACTTACTTTAGATGCAATGTGTGCATTCAAGTGACGTAATAATGCATTCAATTGAGTATCATGTAAATGTACTATGTATTTGAATTTGGCATGTTATATGTAATGGGTTGTAATGCTATGCCCTCTTCCCTCTACTCAGAATCCAGTGGTGGTTCTGTGGAGGGCTACTTTGCTGGAGAGAGAGAAGTGCTAGATACCCTCAACAGATGGGTGAGCATTTGTATACATGTGTAATGGGTGAGACAATAAAGATTGGTTGGTTGATTGATTGTGTCTGCCTGTAGCTGTGTGAGCGGTTGGCACAGCTGGTGCCCGCCAGCGGGGTAGACATAGTGGAGTTGGAGGACGAGGGCACCTGTGTCCGCTTCACCCCTCTTATGACCGCCGCAGGTAACACACACACACACACACAGACTCACCTGTAGGACACACACATTAGAAAGAAAGGCACACACTCACCTGTAAAATAAACATTCACATGTAAGACACACACTCACCTGTTAGACATACCATAATTTGTATTACACACACTCACCTGTACAGTTAATGAAGAACACCTGATCATCGTCAGTCAATCCACCCTCCATAGTGGGTGTTAGTCAGGCACAGTTCTCCTTATGTTGACCCTTTAGCTGTTGACCTCTGAACTCTGCCCTCTGACCTGTTCCCTCCCAGCCCTGGGGACCCAGAGGTGTGACGTGGATCTGCTGGTGGAGCGGTTGACTGAGCTGGTTCCTGTGCTGAACTGTACGCTGCGTCTCAGACTGGACTTCAGAGAGGAGGTGTACCGCCACTCTGCCCTCAGTTACATAGAGGACCTCAGCTGGCCTGGCCTGGGAGCCGTCAGGTAGGAATATACTGTTATTCATTCAGTATTAGTATCATTAGTAGCTATGTAATTACCATTTTACCATGCCAATTCATAGTAAATACCTGGTCATTTCTGTACAGTAAAATAATGTGCAACTGCAACCAAAATGTTTTGTGTAAAGCAATGTGACTTGTCCACAAAATGATTGTGTGTCCACTCAGGTATGAGCCGAGGATTGAGGAGATGAACGACAGTAAGAGACAGCTGGAGGTGGAGAAGATCAACAGTGAGCTGCTGGTGAAACTAGGGGATCTGGACGCAGACCTCCTCTTCTCCACAGGTCAGTACTGTGCCTGTCCACAGCACAGAGCTCCTTTTATCACATCTGAACCTCAAGGTTTCATTCTTCCCCTCAATTCAAGGAGTGATTCAGACCTGATTCTGCCTGCTTTACCTCTTAACTTCTCTCCCTCCATCCTCAGGCCTGGAGTTCGGACCCGAGAAGGACTGCATATTTATTGGCATGGCAATGGAGGACCTAGACGTGGCAGAGCTAGTGGATACCATAGCTGCCCTGGGGAGGGACATAGAGGAGAACGGCAGGGTAACGCTATCTCCTTCTACTCTGTTTACCTACAGTCTGTCACTGCCTCCAACATGGCTGGTACTTCCAGATTAAATATATTTTTGATGATAAAATGTAATCAAAAATCTATGTAATACTTCAATCCTGTTGCATTGTTTGAGTTGTAAATAACTATTTTCTTCTGTCCCATCTTGTCACTAGCTATTAGAGAACATGACGGAGGTGGTGAGGAAAGGCATCCAGGAGGCAGAGCTGCAGCTCCAGAAAGACAACCAGGACAAACTCATGGAGGAGGTGTGTGTGTGTGCGTTTTTGTATGTGTGACATTAATCAATGCTTTGTATACATGCACATTTTATGGACTGATTTGTATACATTTTTTTGCACCATCATCTCTCTCTCTCTCAGGGTGTGTTGAGACAGATTCCTCTGGTCAGCTCCGTGTTGAACTGGTTCTCTCCGTTCCAGAGCACTGTGAAGGGCAGAACCTTTAACCTGGCTGCAGGTACACAACTGTGTGTGTGTGTGTGTGTGTGTGTGTGTGTGTGTGTGTGCCTGCTCCTAGGTTGTTCCTGTACGTCTGCATTCCGATAGTATAATAAGTGACTGTGTGTTTCCCATAGGTTCCCTGGACTCCACAGAGCCCACCTACTCCATGAAGGCCCAGACAGGTGGGCTGGCGTCGCCAGAAACCCCTACCTCCTCTGCCAAGAGACTGCCAGGTATGGTCACAGAATCTATAGATGGGGATATTCTTGTTCTTTCGCAGTCATTCTCTTTTCAAATCAAGGACATATTTTATTTATAAAAAATACTGGAAATCTTAGACTACTATTCTCGGATTCCTCCTCCACTTGCAGGACAGAGGCTGTTCCGGCGTGAGGGTGCGGGGGGCTCTGACTCTCACAGTGAGACCAGCTCCGTGGGCCAGGCTGAGGATCTCTCCAGGGAGAGGGTCCCACAACCCACCACACCCACCCCACCTGTCCCAGACGAGGCGGTTTCCGTGGCCCCTGAGAGCCCGGAGACCCCCCAGGTGCCGGCTGAACCTGAGCCCACGCAGGAGAAGGGTGAGGTGGGTACACAGGAAGGGGAAGAGGAGGAGAGACAGCCTGAGGGCCAGGAGGTACCAGTGGAGGAGACCGGCAGATAGGGCAGCCCCAAGGGCAGGGTTATTTGAACCCAGCTCTGAAATGTTCCAGGCCAGTCCAGCAGGTGTTGCAGAGCAGGGATTCATTCCATTCTCAAATAATTCTCCCTTGCCCTCTTTTGTTGACAACTTTCTCCTTATAGATCTGAAGGGACTAGAAACTAGGATGAGAGATAATTAGATAGCAAAGGCTTCACTTAGCCTACCAGAAGGGTAGGGAGTCCTTTTGTCATTTTATCTCTTTATTATTTCTTTCCAGTCCCTTGATGACTGGGAGAGGTCAAGGGCAAAGGGAAGGAACCAGGATTTCAGAATGGAATCCAGCCTTAGTCTCTAGGGTTGTGTCTGACTGTCTGAGGACTTAATCATTGTGGGTTAATAAATAATTATGTAGGAGTAGGACCTAAGAACTCTGGTCAAGCAGGAACTACACCTGGGGCAGGGAGTCAACGGTGAAGGGTCGTCTGAGGACTTCCTGGTTCATGGCCTCCAATCTACTGCAGTTGGTCTCGTCATGGCCCGGAGGTCAAACAGCTTATATGCAAGCCAAGTAACGTGTGACTAACACTGGAAATAAAACAATTTTAGTTTGTATGTAATGTATGCACACCTTCTATTTCTATCCACTCAATCACCATCATGATCAGTATAACCAGCTCTATATAGAAGAAAATGTAGTAGAAAAATGAAAGCATACTGTGTTATGACTTGAATAAGAGAATACACACATCCACCTGCTTCTGATACACACACCCACAGTATATGTGCACTACCCTAATAGACCCTCCATGGTTAGTCAAACACCCTCCTGTTCATTTATGCACATACTTGGGTCTGATTGGTGGATGTTTTTTTTTTTACAATGTAAATGTATGTTTTTAATAATATGACCAATGGGGCTAACATTTCCTTACATCCACAAGCAAAGTCTTGCTTAACATGCATTCTGAGGAAATACTTTTATTTTCTTTGCCAAAAAATATAGTGGCTGTAAGTTATGTTGATGATTCCTGTGAGAAAGACATACAGTAGCCTAGTAGCTATTATAATGCCTAGACGGATGATAGCATATTTGCAGGTTAAAGGATTTGGTTTCGATGCAGGGTTGTAAAGAAAAAAATAGATCAAAACCAATATATTCCATTTGTTCTGTCCATTATTACTGCACTACCTTATTTAATGTTGCACATAGTATGTGTTAATCAAAACCTTTTCAATTCATTTATTTTTTATTCTCAAAATAACAGTCTATAATTTGTTGCAATAACTACTTTGATGAAGAATTATGATTCCTGACTTGAAATGACACAACAGTATTTCCGTCCTGCTTCCATTACCATCTCTATTTGATTTCACAAATGTTTTCTCTAAGCCCTTTGTCAAGGATCTAGTTTTATGTTCCTTCCATACCATTGTCTTCAAAAGGGAGAAGATATCTAGAGAATTGAACTATTCTCGACCTACAGCTCTAAGGGGGTTTACGACATGTTTTGTACACAGTTGTAATTATTGAAATGATAGGTGTTACATTCTCGTTGCCCAATCATATTTCTGCTATGTAGTCATATAAATTGGGAGAATTTTAATGACCTAGGGTGTCAGTAGACTACTGACATTACAATGACTTTCAAGTGTGATGAATCATTTGCTCATAAAACTGCTTTTGCATCCACTGTACAACACTGTGCCGTTAGACATTTTTATATCCAAAGCAAACAGAATGGAATGAGCTTATACTTTTAAGTTTTTCTTAACTTAGGATGTGCACTTAACTTAAATACAACCGTAATTGTCTTCTGAATTTGATACTATAAAGATGATCTTGGTTCACTGTACTCTGATATAATTTCGATTTGTTGTATATCTGTTTAATGTTCTAAGGCTTTGTTATTATGTCTTTATCACCTTTATTGAGGACATTGTGTTTTCATATTCTTTAAACATGTTGTGTGTACATGTTACTTTTTATTCCGCTCCTAATCAGCAATTCTGGTGCAATAATCTACTCATAGCAAAGGAGAAAATAACTGAAATGTAATGTTGTTGAACTGGGAGCGTTATTTTTTATACACCATTAATTTAGTTTTCTGAAGTGAAAATATTGAATAGATTAATGCTTTAACAATGTTTTAAGGACATAGGTGGTTGAAGTACTGCACTAGTCTCGAAGTTCAATGCCTGTTTCTCAAAGATGTCTCAAAAAAACACTGTTCAAATGTAATTTCATAGGATGGAAAGAGGGATGTATTGAAGAATCCAATCAGCTTTATTAAAACATGATATAAAACAGTTGTGTCATCAATCATTTGCAGGGACTCTTGAATTTTACAAGTCAAAGGTGTTAATCAAATGATTAGTTACCAATTTATCAGTAATTTCAGTCAACATCATTGAAATCTTGATTTAGTACCAATGTCAGGTTGATGATGGGTTTCTCCCTGTCAGAAATAACCAATGGAATCAGTATGGGGAATTAAAGAACCCAAATACACTGCAATGCTCAAACTTTTTCCTCAATGTTATTTCGACCTGCCTTCGTTGATGCACCGTTTTGTGCTGCTGGACATTTTGCTAGACTGTCTCCCCCTAGTGGCAAAATTAGTACTCTGCACCAAGGCCTCAGCGGAACCTCAGCAGTGTCCATACAGAACAAAAATATAAACGCAACATGTAAAGTGTTCGTCCCATGTTTCATGAGCTGAAATAAAAGATCCCAAAAATTATCCATACGCACAAAAAGCTTCACTCTCAAATTTAGTGCACACATTTCTTTACATCCCTGTTAGTGGGAATTTCTCATTTGCCAAGATAATCCAGCCACTTGACAGATGTGAGAAGTAAGAGAATTTCTGTCTGTAATAAAGCCCTTTTGTTGGGGAAAAACTAATTCTGATTGGCTGGGCCTGGCTCCCCAGTCACGTTAAATCCATAGATTAACGAATTTATTTCAATTGACTGATTTCCTTCTATGAACAGTAACTCAGTAAACACGTTCATTGTTGCATGTTGCGTTTATTTTTGTTCAGTATGGTTCACGTTTATTTCGATGGGAATGAAAATTAACTAAACTTGCTTATGTTTACTTATGTGAAAAGGACTGCAATGCCATTAGATACCCACTGTCTGTCAATAGAGAAGGCCTACACTGTGGAAAGAACTCATGCACTCACACAGACAGGCCTATACACAAATATCCAATTATACAGTTTGTTGCAGATGCACTTCCTAGATTTTTGTGCGAGATGTTAATTTGAGGTAATGAAATTGAAGTTTTAACGGGATTCGTGTGTTCTGTAAATAATCATTATCAGTGTTCATACTAGCACAGACTGGCCTGTGAGAGTCTCGTGCAGCGTTTGCCGAATCGGAACAAAAAAATGTTGAACGTGCAAGATGGGTCAGCAACGTTGACGTAAAAAGTGTGCTTTCCGTGTGTATGGAAATGTAGTTTTCTTGCTTCCACCATTACGTTCTTCCGAATAACGGCGACACCTGCAATGCACAGCATCTCCCAGTATGCAACTGGTTGTCGCTCCCATCGGTTGGGGAGAGTCAGCAGCACACGAGGGCTTGCTGGGAGTGCTGAGTCGAATCTTGCTTTCGCGTATCCCTTTACCGAGAGAAACCGGCTATTTTATTTCAAGTAAATCGAACACATATTAGACATTAGAGAGAGGAAGTTTGATACATTTTATCGGTTGACCTCAACGGGTTAATAATAGGGACGGACACTAGCCAGTTCGGCAACTGCGTAACGCAAGTCTTTATCCACAGTAGTGAACATTAGTAGACCGTGATGGACCCGCGAGACGCTGCCCCGGATTCCTGGGAACAAGACGATGATGTTGAGGCCCCGGTCGACGGGAAACTCGATTCCGAATTCGCCGCCCTCAACGTGAATGCCAAACCGTTTGTCCCCAACATAAATGCCGTCGAATTTGTCCCGTCCTTCTTTCAGAAAGGCCCCTCGGAAGATCCTGATTCCTGTGGTAAGTTCGCGGTCTCTCACGTTTGCGTTTGGCTATATGGTTAGCTAGCTTGTTAGCTAGTTCACTTAGTTAGCTAGCTAACAAGCTCCACAACACACATGCGTCTACACTTTAGAGACCGCGTAAAGTAGCTAGTTTACGTTGAAGGCAAAGCATTAGTTACCAAATCAACGGTATTTAGCTAGGCTAGTTAGTTAGCAACCGAACGTTAGTTTGTTAGTTAGCAAAGTTACTGTATTCGGTAGTTGATTGCTTGTTAGTTTGTAGCTACTATTTTCGGTAGGTTTTAGCTAACTATAGTAACGTTATGTTTCTAACCACTACTTACTAGCTAGTTGCCGGTTAGCTAACTTAGCTTGCTTTTAGACAACTGTCGCCGACAATGTCTTTAGTTAGATACGTTAACATTAGCTAATATTAACCATATGTGAGGTTTTGGACATTCGAGGTTTTAGTTAACTAGGTAAAGTAGCAAACATTTTGCCAAATGTTACTGGCATAACTATTTGGACGTTAGTTAGCCTATCCTATGTCAGTCGTGTGACAATTGTGTACGTAACGTTGGTAAGACATGGTCCCAGATTTGTTTTACTGTCTACGTGGGCTATGTAGTCAGAAATGGCGAGCTAAGACATTCTTGGACAATTGTGCTTTTTTGGGGGGTCTATACCCTTACCACAATATAAGTTAGGATTTAAAGATATGTATCCAACTAGCTACTGTAGATAGATAACTAGTAATTATTTGAACGGGTACAACCTTGCCCCGCATAAATTGCAAGACATGACAACTTTAGGAACTGGTAACTAGTGTTGACATTGACGTGGACGATCTTACTTACGGTCCATAAGTGGAAGACAAACGTGTGAACAGTGTCCAATTTGAGCAGAACAAGAAAGCAGAAATAACTAGTCAGCCATTCATACATGTAACTCGTTTACGTTTTGATGTAATGAAAATGAGCTGTGACATATTTTGGTCAGTTCTGTCTTTTGCAAAATACAATATTGAGGGGAATATGTCAGGTGCTTTGTCTTGAAACATAAATTACCATACTTTCTAGAAAAGCCCTTAGGTTGTGGTTGTTATGCAAGATCATTAGGCAATACTAACTTCTAAGTCATGAGGGGATTCAAATCTAGCTATTTTCCCATTCTGATGTTTTTGACCTATGGAAGTTTTCTTATCCTTTAACCTCAGCTTACCTGTTAACCTGCCAAACATGCCTATGCAGGCTTTCTGCTGTTGATGGACATCACCAATGTGTGTTTATACTAAAGATATTCAACTGCTCTTGAGGAAAATGGCAGCCCAGTAAAAGTATAGTAAACATCAAGCTGTTGGTGGGTTAACCTCTTCCGGTGGAGTGTTGTTGCATATAGATGGGTTACCTGACAATGTCACGAGTGGTTGACACTTCAATGGGGCAGAAGTCAGATGTTGTGCTTCTGGATGGCCAGATGGCTACCAACAATGACTAGAAACTGCCATGTGGGGAATCGTGACTACTGTCAGCCAGTTTCATCTTGTTCTTGAGACCATGTCTTGTGTTTAGGTGTTTTAACTGATTTCATATTAACTGAAATTTGCTAGCTAATCAAGAACTGTAACAACGTGTTTGAGATCACAAGTGCGCATTTTGCAAATTTGTTTTCAATGAACATTGAAGAAATATAGTTTACATGTTGTCAACAATCTAAGCCAACCCGTATGTTTTGCCCCGTAGTTGCGCAGGCTTTGGTTGTTGCTAAACAACCAACCTGTCTATAGTACATATTGAGAACCAGTTAACTGGGGGAACTGGTGTTGCAGTTTGTTGGCGTCATAAGAACTGTATTAGTTGTGACCATTGTGGTAGACTGGAAGAGCACTGGTCGGTAGATTTCACACCAATCCCACCGTACATTTTATTTGATGATAAATGTCTGGTGAAAGAAGTGTTAATTTGAATACGCTCTGCCTCTTTTTTTTTTTAGCGGACGTTGAACCAGTTGTTGCCACCGTGGAGGTCGCAGAAACTGCAGGTATGTATATGTGTGTTTTACACCTGTGGTCATTTTGTTCTTTTGTTCAGCATTGTCCATGAATAGCTTAGCTAGCCTCACAATCTATGGGCCCAGCCTCTGGCCTCTTAACAAAGACCTCCGTAAGTCCTGTCAACCCACTGTTCAGTGTCCACCAAAACAACTATCACTGGTATGAATCACTAATTGATGCTTGTGGGCCTCAGTCTTCTCAATTAGTAGTCACACAGTTCTGACATGTTTCTAGTACAGCTTCTAGAACACTTTTTTTTTGTGCACATTCGTTGTTGCCGTGGAAGGGTTCTGTATGTCAGCTATTTTTGACCGCTGTGTGTCCCTTCTAGTCTCATTATGTGTAGATGACCGCCAGTTGACTAGCTAATGTCTTGTTACATTATATTTAGACAAGAACCCACCCTCTCTATTATAAGTACAAATTAAGGTGTGTTGTAATGCCAGTGAATCCTGTGAGGGTGCTGTACTGTGTCATAATAATCAGATTGATGCTGGCTAGCTCTATCTGCGCGCACAGCTTTGGTGCAGACAAAGACCAAACTTGATATCTGGTGTGGCAACTTGGTGCCTTATTTCATTCGGAGTGGCTGCAGTTCCTAATTTTCTGCGAAACTGAAGTTTTGGACTAAAGATAGATTTCTGCGCATGTGCAGGATCCGCTGAGTGCTTCCCCCTCCGAGTCCTTTGAGCTACTGCTCAGTGCTTGCTCACTCCGTGACTCCGCTGCCACGTGTTCGAAGAAATTTAGTTCTTTGTCTGTTGTAACAGTAATCAAAGCGAACATAAGCACGACGCAACAGGCAATTTCTTTTTCGGGGGGGGTATTTAGGCAAGCTGTATGTACAAAGCATATCAACTAAGCAAGACTCAGACAGGCAGTCTATAGTACGGGTGTAACGGTACAAACATTCGTACTAAGCCGTTTGGTACAGGGACCTTGGTTCATTCTGCTGTGAACCTGAATGAATACATAAATACTCAAATAAAAATGCTAGGCCTGCGCTGTGTTGTATGCCTCAAGTAAATCAAAGTTGAAAAAACATTTTGGGCCATTCCGTCACCTCGGGAGCCGCTCCCTAAGAAGTTAACGGAATGGCCCAAAATGTTTTTTCAACTTTGATTTACTTGAGGCATACAACACAGCGCAGGCCTAGCATTTTTATTTGAGTATAACAGAATGGATATAGCAGGCGAAAACCTGAGGAATTTCTGTCCTGGAAAAAGTGTTTTTAACACATTGCCTCATTTTGAACCCCTCCCTATTGAAGACAGCCATTTCTGGGAGTAAGATTGCAGTACCTATTGCTTCCACTGGATGTCAACAGTCTCTAGACAGTGTTTGGTGATGTAAGGTTGCTCTGGATGGTAATAGAAGGAGAATTTAAAACTAGTCTTCGGATGTAAACAGAAGAGGAAGCACGTTCACGGGCTCGCACGCGCTGTGGTTTTTTCCTTTCCTATCGTCCAGTTTATAATCCGGTTGAAATATTATAGTAAATACACATAAAAGTGTTCCTAAGGATACATTATCAATGATGTTTGATTGTTCTTGGACAAGTGTATAGGTTGAACGCGTTCTCTTCACAGTTCAATGGGCGAGTGGATGCTGTATTTTATGAACATAACCAAACAGAGATTTATGGATATAATAAATGACTTTTTCTAACAAAAGAACCATTGGATGTCTTCGTTGGACACTTGGGAAGCCCTCAGCAGAAGTTCTTCAAAAGGTAAGGGATTTGTTTTCGCTGTGAAATGTGTTTTGTGTGAACCGCGATGGTTTATGAATTTATGCTAATGGGAATATTGGAGGTGCTACCCTCATACAATCAAATGTTGTGCTTTCGCCGTAAAGCCTTTTTGAAATCTGACAACGCTGTGATATTGCCAAGAAGCAGAGCTTTTGATGACTATGCAACACTTGTATATTGATGAATGTTTAATAATTCAACTTTTGGATTTTGAATTTGGCGCCTTGCATTTCACCGTGTAGTGTCGGGAGTGCCCCACCATTCCGTAAGTAGTTAACTAGAGCCTATGCTCACGTTGTAATCAGAACTCAAATCTTATTTGGTGCATTTCAAACTGTTCTTTTGTGAGGCGCACCCGGGAACTAGTTCTGTACGATGGCGAGTGGTGTGTTCGAAAAACCAGGACGATTCTCCGTTGTTTAAATCTCCAGTTTGGAAACCCTTTGGCTTCCCAGAAGATTACAGCGGCAATGGACAGAGTATGTCGCCACTGATTAACAAAAATGCCTATACAATTGCCAACACCTCAAACATGACACATTTTAAGCCGACTTCACCCCAGTATTCCTACCGCTGGAGCAAGATGGAAATGCAAAAAAACAACTGTCTCCCCTCTGCATTCAAGCAACCCTTTGCAGCTGATTCTGCCACGGAAATTACAAGAGCGATAGCTATGTTTTATAGCTGCGAATATTTGCGCCCATTCTCGGATGTTGAGAAGAATAGGGGGTTTCATCACCTCCTGAAAGTGCTCAAGCCACATTATGAACTTTGCCCTCTCGCACCCGTTTCAGCAAACAGGTGTTTGAGCAGGGACTATGTAAGCAAGCTAAAGAGGAAATTGTCAATGAATTGACCAATGCACCCTGTGTTGCGCTTACTACAGATGGATAGACCACCAGGGCTACAGAGCTACTTCACTGACAGCCCATCACTTTGGGAAATGAGTAGTACTGTACTACAGACACACCTCATTTGAGTCACACGTGTGCATATTTTCCTTTGTAAGAAAACATTATAGCATAGGCCTACACAATGTCTGAGTCATGTTTACATATTGATTTCACACGCATATTGTACTTTTATTTTAGTGTTGATGAGTAGTCGTGTTTTCATTTAAGAAAATACAAAGTGTTGGTATTCCTGATTGTTCTCTCATCAGGTATTATGACTCATGATCATATATGGAATTGGTAACTGTTGGCATTTCATTTTCTACTTTACCGAACCGTGACCCCAAAACTGCAATACCAACCTAACTGGGTTTGGTGAACCGTTACAACCCTCGTCAACAGAGATTTTAATATGCAAACGTTGGCTATTGGGAGGCAGAGTTCTTTATCAGTAAATTTGGCAGCATAAATCGAAAGATTTCATCACAGAACTCTGATCATTTTGCGCCAATGCAAAGTGCAGACTACGTGTTGCTTGTGCTACCGCAATATCCGTTACAACAGACAGAGCCTTCATATATATTTTTGGAATGTTTGTTTCAATCAGCTTTCCAGAACTGATGCAGAAGGGCTACATGTCAATCAAATTGTTTGAGGGTTCAGTAAAGTGTGAGTAAAGCATAGTTTATTTCACTTTTGTATATAATCTACTTCACTTGCTTTGGCAATGTTAACATATGTTTCCCATGCCAATAAAGCCAAATGAATTGAGTAAAGATAGACTTGAACGTGTGTGTGAAATAACATGCACAGAACATGATTCGTCTCATTTGTTTTGAGAAGTTAGGGGCGTGGGTGCCAACTCTGTATATGTAGCCTATTCCATTTTCCACTTTACCCCAAAGTGTGCACTCAACCTCACCGTGAAGTATAATTAAAGTTTTACTGGCGAAACGTCTGCATACCAACCATTTGATCTCAATCAGTTTCGTGGGGATTTTCATTTAGATCTTGAGTTCTACAGTTTGGAAGTAGTCTACAGTTGTTTTAAATGATGAACAGTAACCAGGTTTCCATCCAATCTTTTTATGCAAGTAAAGTATGTCGGATAAAAAAATGTAATGACACGCCTGATGGGAGTAAAAAAAATGGGGTTGAACTTTCAAAATGTCGACAAAACAAACTACGCTAGAATGTGGCATCTTTTTGTTGGTAAAACTGAATTATGTGAGGAATGTCAGTGGCAACACTTATGCGCTAATATTGATATCATAAACATCATAACCTTGGAGTCAGTCGATGACATGTTTGGTCCTTCCACTACGACTTGTCGGGAAAACATGCGGTTTAGGCTACAGATGAAATACATTCTGATGAACTTCACAGGGTGGTGAAAGTGCAAGGTGATGAGCTTGATGCTCCTTTCCTATAAATATTGAGGGTCTTATTCTGGTGACGTGATGATCGACGCTTGCCTGCCGTTTTGACAAAATGATCTTGTTTTTTTGTCTAATATCTAGTAGGCTAAATGTGCTCTTTATCCAGCGCTGTTGGCTAGAGCACGTGCCAATTCCAGAGTTGGCACATGCTATGTAACGCAAATTTTTTGTGAGAAACCCATCAGTTAAATGCAAAGGAAACCCATTTAACTTGTATCGCAAAGGGTATTTTTATGTGCACTGTCATCACGCACAGCCTTATATCTGCAACAGGTACATTTGATGGAAACACATCTCTGTTGGGAAAATGTGCATGTTGGTTTTTATACAGATTTGAGAATATATAGCGTGAACCTGTGACCAATTGGATGGTAACTGAGCCAGTGAGTGAAGTTTAGAGCAGATGGTGTTAAGAAGCTGTAGCCTACCTGTGTGTTTAGTTTAAATCAAAGCACTTCTTTTGAGTTTTTGACAAGAGTAACCAGTAACATTATACTAGTTATTCTATTCTGTAGAAGACTATCAATATGTGATCTAGCAGACATTGCTTCAGCTTTGATCTAACTTTATTGAATGAGCACCATTCGTCTGAATAGAGCAGAGACTGTGCGTTAAGTAGAGAATCCGACATGTGCAGAAGCTTCGGGACCTTTCGCTGTTGGGAAGAGGGGTCCAGAATGATCCCCAGCCACTCCATTCAATTAGTCTGACTTTTCCTGTGACTGGCAAAATGACTTCAGCCTTCCTTACTGTTGAGGTCTTACATCATTTACATTAGGCTAAAAGCTGTGAATGTGCAGGATTGAAGAAAGGCTTGAAGTCCAGCCAAACACGTCTGGGGCCCAGGCTGTCTTGGAGCACTCACTGACCTCTAACCCATATTCCACTGCAAGTGTTTCCTTGTCCTGGGGACCCAAAGGGGCATTTAGTTTTCCTCCTAGCATTGCACACCTGACTCTACTAATCAACTAATTTAAGCTTTGATAGTGGAATCAGGTGTGTAGTACTAGGTTAACTAAATGTTCCCCCCTTTGGGTCCTCAGGACCAGGATTAAACACTACTGATTTCACTGTCTCATAGTTGGAATGTTGAGCCATGCTCTCCGTAGTAGTGATGACAGACCATGCGGACACTTTGTCTTTAAAGCCTGTAGGGTGCGGAATTGTTACACTATTTCAGGTGTTAAATGGCTTTTTCTGGAAATCCTAGGACAATTGTATCAATGTTATTGGAATGAACTCTGACCTTAAGCTCTAATGTTCTGTAGCTTTAGCGGTAAAATCTTGTCAAAACTGATGCCAAAAGTTTAGCTGTAGTAACCGTTAACAAGCTTACTCATAGAACAATACCCGCAGGGCTAATTAATTGGCTCTAACTCTGAGTACTCTGCATCATTGCCAGCCTGTAGTGTAGCCCTAGTTAGGTTTTCCCCTTTGATTATGAAATCTTATGTCAAACTAATTACATTTTATCTATTAAAACTAAAACATTTGTAGAGAAACTTAATTTACCGAATTCTTAGCTACGGTGGTAGGCTTTTTCACATCAGACCTGAGACCAGAGGAATCTATTTTCAAACTCAAATCATGGTTACTTATTCCACACCACTAATACTCTGTTTGATTTGTCCCTGGTCAGCCCCGGTGGAGAATGGCGACTCTGAAATGACCACAGAGGAGACGTGGGACCTGAAAGGGGTGGAGCCCAATGAGGAAGAACCAGGAGGAGGGCCTGGTGGCAACGGGGGACCAATAGTTGTTGAGGAGATTCTGGAGGAGGAAGTCCTGGAGGAGGAGGAAGAAGTGCCAATCATGCCTAAAGTGGTCGCCCTCCCACCAGACGCGCCCAAGAAGGAACATGTGAACGTGGTGTTCATCGGTCATGTTGGTGAGTGAGGGCACATCTGCTTCTTTCTTCCTCTTTTTCAAGGCTATTGCAGTGGTTTCACATACTATCACTTAGGTGTGTGGGTCATCTCTGCATTGCTCTGTTTTTATTTCTTGTGGTTTAATTTGATCCAATAAAACATGTTTATTGGCAGCCCTATATAACATCCATGGTGTATAGTTGTCACTGTCACACCTGGATTGCTGATTGGGGTTTCTGTCAAATAAACAAATCTAGCGGAAACAATGCTATTGCCTTAATAGGAAACAGTGAAAAACCAGGCAATGTTTTGTATTTATTTTTCATTTAATCAGCCCTGTTACAAGGCTAGACAGCACAGGCCATTTTTATCTGCTTTCACCCCTCCCTGTTGTCCCTCATCTCTCCCTAGATGCTGGAAAGTCTACCATCGGAGGACAAATCATGTGAGTATCTCTCTGTTGTGGTTATGATTCATTCAGTCCAATGGGGCTTTTAACAACTGTTGCATTTCTCACCACCCCTCTCTTTATTGCTCCCTCTGGTTATCCTCTTCCTCACTGGTAGGTATTTAACGGGCATGGTGGAGAAGAGAACTCTGGAGAAGTATGAAAGAGAAGCCAAGGAGAAGAACAGGGAAACCTGGTGAGTTACTCACTGCTTTTTACCAGGGTCTACTGCAAAAAGTAGATGAAATGGCATGACTAAATCCTGTCAGTATAACAAGGGTTTAACCCTCTCCCTCTCTCTGTCTGCCAGGTACCTCTCCTGGGCTCTGGACACTAACCAGGAGGAGCGAGACAAAGGGAAGACTGTGGAGGTGGGCCGAGCGTACTTTGAAACTGAGAAAAAGCACTTTACCATCCTGGATGCGCCAGGCCACAAAAGCTTTGTGCCCAATATGATCGGAGGAGCGTCGCAAGCTGACCTGGCTGTGCTGGTGAGTCCATAGGGTCATGCTGTTGTTTTTCAAGGTGTGTGTGGGGGGGGGAGACAAAGATCTCTTGAAATGATAAATATTTGTTTAATTGGTTATAAAATACGTTGTTTTGAAATCTACACCGCAATGTTATGGTTCCTTGAATGATTTTCAATGTGTATTTCTCCTAGGTGATCTCAGCCAGGAAGGGAGAGTTTGAGACTGGCTTTGAGAAGGGTGGACAGACACGGGAGCACGCCATGTTGGCCAAAACGGCGGGGGTGAAGCATCTGATCATCCTCGTCAACAAAATGGATGACCCCACAGTGAACTGGAGCCTAGAGAGGTGCGCAGTTACCACTTAGAGCACAGAAATCACATCAGGCTACAGGAAATTGGTAGTCATGAGTGCTTGCTTCAGTTTACATAAACATGAAAACACCCATTACAGACACAATGATATAGTGATAGTTAAAGCCTAGGGTGAAATCCTTTGTTGATGTAGGGTCTTTGTAGAACCTTAACGGAAATCATACATACATTGACGTCGTTACAAAATTTGCTCGACAGTTTAACATTTATTCTCATGCATCTGAAATCCAGCTCAACCCACAATACATTTTTTGTTTAATCTGAAACCTCAGGTATGAAGAATGCAAGGAAAAACTAGTGCCATTTTTGAAGAAGGTTGGCTTCAACCCCAAGAAAGACATTCACTTCATGCCCTGCTCAGGCCTCACAGGAGCCAACCTCAAGGAGCCTGTTGAGTCGTGCACTTGGTATACGTGAGTATCATCAGCTTTTACACTGGTGTTCCTGGGCTGTGTTCACTAGGTACGAAACGGAAGAAAACAGTTCAAAATGGAGAGGTACTATCTGTTCTTGTCCAGTAAGAAACGCTCCTTCCTTCTCTGTTAACGAAGCCACACCAAAGGTACTATAACTTTCCATTGTGAATGGATTTAATATTCTCCTGACACTGCTGTCCTGACTTGTTTATCTCCTCCCTGTCTGTCTTCCAGGGGGTTACCATTCATTCCACATCTGGACAGTTTGCCAAACTTAAACAGAGTGAGTGACGGACCCGTCAGATTACCCATCGTAGACAAATACAAGGTGAAGATGACCACATTATGAAACCTTATTATTTTTATTCTATTGCCATAAATATGGCAACCAACTCATTATATTTAAGTGTTTATTTAGATATGGTTGTCCTTTACATGACAGTATTTTGATGGTCAACAACTGTATTGAGCCATGTCATTCGTACTGCCCATGTAATTTGTACTGCCCGCAGCTTCACTGTACATGTAATATCCTATTTCCTGGTAATAAAAAGCCTATTAAACCACACTAATTTTTAAGCCTCACACTACTGTAGAATACCCTTTTCTGACCTGGGTTACTTAATCTGGCCTCTTCTACTGTTGTTCCCCACCCTATAGGACATGGGTACTGTCATCCTGGGGAAACTGGAGTCTGGGTCCATCAGTAAAGCACAGCAGCTTGTCATGATGCCAAACAGGGTAAGACATTCTCCAGCAGCCTGCCATGGAACATCCAACGCCCATCAGAGCATTAGAGCTATAGCTAATCCTAGCTAATGGGGTGGCAAGTACCTTAACTTCTTAGGGAGCGGTGGGGCGCTCCCTAATTATTAAACATAATTATTAAACATGCATCAATATACAAGTGTTTCATAGTCATCAAAAGCTCTGCTTCTTGGCAATATCACAGCGTTGTCAGATTTCAAAAAGGCTTTAGGGCGAAAGCACCACATTTGATTGAGGATAGCACCCCACATATTTTTCCCATTACCATAAATTCATAAGCCTTCACGGTTCACAGAAAAAACATTTCACAGCGAAAACAAATCAATTACCTTTTTGAAGAACTTCTGCTGAGGGCTTCCCAAGTGTCCAAACAAGACAATCCATGGTTCTTTTGTTAGAAAAAGTAATGTATTATGTCCATAAATCTCCGTTTGGTTGGTGCGTTTTGAGAAAATATAGCGTCGACACCTCCATTGAAACGTGAAGAGAACTCGTTCAACTTATACCTATAAACTTGTCCAAGAACAATCAAACATAATTTTAAATGTATCCTTAGGAACACTTTTACGTATAAATAGTATAATATTTCAACCAGAATATAAACTGGGCGATAAAGGAAAAAACCAAAGAGCGCGCCAGCCGTGAACGCGCGTTTACTTCTATTGACATCTGTGTGGCCACTTCCTTATTCGTCGTCTTCTATGCTCTAAAAGCATCTAAAAAGAATCAGAACACTTTCTCGGGACTGTTGACATCCAGAGGAAGTGATAGGTACTGCATTCATATGCCCTTATATGTGCATTTTCATAAGGGAGGGGTTCCAAATGAGGCACTCTGTCAAAACCACTTTTTCCAGGACAGAAATTCCTCGGGTTTTCACCTGCCATATCCGTTCTGTTATACTCACAGACAAATGGTTAACACTTTTAGAAAATTCAGAGTGTTTCCTATCCAATGGTACTAAATATGTGCATAGCCTATTTTCTGGGCCTGAATGGGAGGCATTTTACTTTGGGCACGCCAGGCTCTCCAAAACGGTCACCTCGTGCGCTGCTCCCAAAAGTTAAGCCAGAGTTGTTTAGTCATAGGTATTTTTTTTCAGATTTTCCATTTCAGTCTGTGCCACACAGCATCTCCCTCTTTGTTGTTGTTTTTACTGTTAAGGTGTTCGCTCCATCTCTTATTATGAACGTGTGTTAACTTCTTAGGGAGTAGCGCACGAGGTGACCGTTTTGGAGAGCCTGGCGTGCCCAAAAATAAAATGCCTCCCATTCAGGCCCAGAAAATAGGATATGCACATGTTTAGTACCATTGGATAGGAAACACTCTGAATTTTCTAGAAGTGTTAACATTTTGTCTGTGAGTAAAACAGAACGGATATGGCAGGCGAAACCCCGAGGAATTTCTGTCCTGGAAAAAGTGGTTTTGACAGAGTGCCTCATTTGGAACCCCTCCCTTATGAAAATGCCCATATAAGGGCATATGAATGCAGTACCGATCACTTCCTCTGGATGTCAACAGTCTCGAGACACTGTTCAGATATTTTTTGGATGCCTTTAGAGCAGAGAAGAAGAGAAATCAGGAAGTGTCCCCTTTGATGTCAACAGAAGAGAACGCGCGCTCCCGAGAAGGCACGTTCTGTTTTTTTCCGTTCTTATAGCTCAGTTTATATTCCGGTTGATTTATTATAGTAAATATACGTAAAGGTGTTGCTAAGGATACATTTAAAATGATTTTTGATTGTTCTTGGACAAGTTTATAGGTATAAGTTGAACGAGTTCTCGTCACGTTTCAATGGAGGAGTGGAGGCTGTAGTTTCTGATTATAACGCGCGAACCAAACGGAGATTTATGGATAAAATACATTACTTTTTCTAACAAAAGAACCATGGATTGTCTTCGTTGGACACTTTGGAAGCCATCAGCAGAAGTTCTTCAACAGGTAATTGATTTGTTTTCGCTGTGAAATGTTTTGTGTGAATAGTGAAGGCTAATGAATTCATGGTAATGGGAAAAATAGTGACTGTGCTACCCTCAAACAATCAAATGTAGTGCTTTCGCCGTAAAGCCTTTTTGAAATCTGACAACGCTGTGATATTGCCAAGAAACAGAGCTTTTGATGAGTATGAAACACTTGTATATGGGTGCATGTTTAATAATACAACTTTTGGATTTTGAATTTGGTGCCTTGCATTTCACCTGGTGGTGTCGGGATTGGGGCGCCAGCGCCCCACCACTCCCCAAGAAGTTAATGGCTGCGTATCCCTTCCTCCTTCCATCCCTCCCTGCAGCACACAGTGGAGGTGTTGAGCCTGCTGAGTGATGACGTGGAGACAGACGATGCTTCTCCTGGAGAGAACCTGAAGTTGAGACTGAAGGGAATCGAGGAGGAGGAGATCCTGCCAGGCTTCATCCTCTGTAACGCTGAGAACCTCTGCCACTCTGGACGCACATTTGACGCCCAGGTACGCCGGTCAACACGCCACCACAGATACTAAGGGAGTTGGACCGTAGTCCTGTCTGAATGTTGCCCTAATGGCGAACATATTGGATTTGTTGGTGTTTGTTTTTACCTAGTATTGTGTCGTGTGTTTCTCTCACAGATTGTCATCATTGAACACAAGTCCATTATCTGCCCTGGTTACAATGCTGTCCTCCACATCCACACCTGCATCGAAGAAGTGCAAATTACGGTAAAGATACTGTCATAATGCCATAACCTACAGAAGGAAACATCTTAATTTTGAATCTGCAATGTATTCCCCTTGAACTGCACCTGACAAATAGTGTTTTAAAGACATGCCAGTGTAGTTATTGTGATGGTTCCTCTCCACATCTAGGCCTTAATCTGTCTGGTAGACAAGAAGTCGGGAGAGAAAAGTAAGACGCGACCGCGCTTTGTGAAACAGGACCAGGTGTGCATTGCCCGTCTGCGCACCGCCGGAACCATCTGCCTTGAAACCTTCAAAGACTTCCCCCAGATGGGACGGTTCACCCTACGGGATGAAGGTACCACTGCCATCACTGGGACTGTTAGTAGGCGGCAGGTAGCCTAGTGTTGAGCCAGTAAAGGAAAGGTCTCTGGGCCGAATCCCCAAGCTGACTACTTGAAAAATGTTGATTTGCCCTTGAGCAAGGCACTTAACCCTGATTACTTATGTAAGTCGCTCAACTGAAACCAAGGTTAAAGTGGGGCTGGGTGGTATACCATATTTTATAATATACCAATAATGCTGTAGGGACCAACCGGTTTGGGTTTTTACTTTCTGTACCAGTATTTTAATGTTTGGTTTGTTAAATGTGATAGCCATGTGTAATGTCAATTTTTATAGGTTACTTCGCTACTTGAATCATCTCTCTGCTCTTTCTCTCCGTGCCACTTTCCACACAGACCTAGCCACGCCCTGTCACTCAAGGAGCACATTTGATGTTCCTCAACCACGAAACACTTGCATTCAGTCTGCATGGTCAATGCAGCACATGCAACAATGTTGATGACAACAATGCTGTTTTCACTTTGCTTCTTAATATAAATCCACTAGCGTTCTAGAATGACACTATTAGTGTTTCTTACATCAGAAAACGGCTAGTTTGTCTTTTCTTAGCAAGTTGCCCTAAATCTTGAGACGCTAACTGTTAGCCACTAATGCTAATAGCTAGCTAACTAATAAATGTACTGAGTAACGTAGCTAGCTAATATAGCCTGATAATACCAGTGATGGTGTAGACCTAAATCAGCATGTTGTTTGTGCAACAGTATCTTCTTAATCAAAGAGGAATATGCAAAGCAAGAATATGTTAGCTACATGAAGTAGTTAAGAGAGAACATGCAATGTAGCCAAAGCTTATAGGGTTCCCTAGGAAACACTTATCAACACTTTAATTCCTTCCCTGTCACAATAACTCCTCCCTGGCATTTTAATTTGTCATCTCAAACAGTGTATTCAAACTGCCCACTATTATATTATAACTATATAATTAGAATAGTCATTCTATTTCCATGATTCCAACAGTTTTACTCTAATTCGCAGGTCAAATCACAATTGCAACATTTGGTTAAAATAAGTCCTAGATTATTTTCCCATATCGTGCAGCCCTACATAGCACTATGTAAATTCTCAATTGAGCAGTGGTGTAAAAATACTTTCAAGTACTACTTAAGTTTTTTTTTTTTTTCCTATCTGTACTTTACTATTTTTGTTTGACAACTTTTACGTCACTACATTCCTATAGAAAATTCTGTACTTTTTACTCCATACATTTTCCCTGACGCCTAAAAGTACTCGTTACATTTTGAATGCTTAGCAGGACAGGACAATGGTCCAATTCACGGCACTTGTCAAGAGAACATCCCTGGTTACCTACTGCCTCTGATCTGGAGGACTCACTGAACACAAATGCTTTGTTTGTAAATTATGTTGGAGTGTGCCCCTGGCTATCCGTAAACAAGAAAATGGTGCTGGTTTGCTTAATATAAGGAATTTGAAATTATTTTTACTTTTGATACTTAAGTATAAAAAGTACATGTAATTGATAAAATGTACTTAAGTATATTTAAAACCAAATACTTTTAGTCAAGTAGTATTTTACTTGGTGAATTTCACTTTTACTTTAGAAATGTTCTATGAACTTATCTTTACTTTTACTCAAGTTTCCCACCACTGCAATTGAGTGCAGGAGATGCAGAAATGAGTGCTGACATTTGTTTTGGTTGAAGTTGAGTTGAACAATATAAAACAATCAGAATGGGGAAAGACTCATTGAAATCACTTAATGTATGTGTTGTCAACCTAAGATCACTCACTACTCATAAAGCAAATGTAGAACTTTTATTATTCAAAAACTAAAAATGGTCTTACGTCCATTAAAAAAAAATATATATATATTTTTTTTAAATAGAATATTTTGGTCATATCACCCAGCCCTAGAATAGTCTATTAGTGGTTGAGTTGAATTCTTGGTGAAAAAGTACTGTTGGTTGGGGAGTGGTGTAGAGGGCATGGGTCATTCATTGGGACCCTAAAGAGGGAGAAAGTCTGTAGGAGGGGGTCGGAGAGTGGAGGGGCTCCACTTATGGCGTTTTTATAGCTAGCCCATTTGGGCATGAGTAGACAGGGGCTTTGCTGTTAACCAATGTCTCTGTGTCCTCTCCCCAGGTAAGACCATTGCCATCGGTAAGGTGTTGAAGCTCGTTGCTGAGAGGGACTGAGGCAGTTGCATGGGAGTCCCCGGTCACAGTCCGGCGCCATGGTGGGGGTGAAGAGTGGGGTCAGGGGTCATCGATGGGAACACAGGCGGCGGTGATGGCAACTCTGCTTGCGCCCCTCTCTTCTCTCCCCCCTCGACCTGTCGATGATCAGCTTAAAAAATGTATCTGAAAAAGAAACCTGTTTTTAAGCAAATGAAAAACGAGATCAAGTACACATGAGTCAGCTTTCTCATATTGAGAGCTCAGCTATGCCATTTTTGGGTTAGGCCCTTCCCCCCCAAACCCATTCCCTCACACCCCTACTCTGGTCTACTCATGACCATAAAACACAATTGTTTTCTCTTCCAGTTTTTTATTTGTATTTTTTTTCTTCCATCATTGAAAATGTAAAATGGCAGCAGTTATATCTGTAACCAGACGAGGACCAGGATTTGCTTGTAATACAGAAAAATATATTATTTACAAAAAAAGATGTTTGAGAATTTAACAAGTTGAAACCAAAATGTTATTATCTTGGTTGTACAAAGGGTTGCAAATATCTACTGATTCCGAATTTTGGGACAGTTAGAAGGGAATAGGCAGTAAATCCGGAATCCTCCAGCCAGGATTTCTGGAAAACCTGGAAATTTTGTGAAAATTAATGGATTTTTGCAACCTTGTACATGTCTCCCATTGCTTTTACCCACTTTTGGTTTCTCTTATATGGCGTTCTGGCAGTGTGCTTGAGCGCCTTCACATGTTATTAAAGCAAACTACTATGACAATAAAATATAAAAATTGTGCTGGTTCTTTATTTGGGCTGTTTCACAGAAGTGTGTAACATTAGAGGAAAAATATAAAGTTTACATGAAATTTGTCCTTTAATCTTTATCATGCATACCAAAAACAAAGACCTTTACCCTGTGAGAAAGATGGAATTTAGTAGAGCTGTTTCATGGCACACATGTATTCAAGCAGTCCTTTTCAAAGCCTAAAATACTTAATTTTGACCCATACAGAATGTGCACCGCAGCTGGATATTTGCCTGTGTAATGACTGCTTGTGTACCTTTTGTACTGAACTAAATTACATGACCAGCAGGTGGCGCCTCTCCTCTCAAGTTTTACTCTAATGGAGATTGTCATTTAAATCACAGATCAATTTAATAAATCAAACATGACCTGTATTTACACAAACCTAATTATCCATACACAACTGACATCTGGACCCAATTAGAATGGGTAATTTATGGTATGGGAGAGTTATATATATATTCTCTATAAGCATCATGCCCTTTTCAAACTTAAATTCTATCAGTTTGTAGCATTTAAATGTACAATATATTTTCAATTTTTATTTGTAGAATTTGGCCATCAGGCCCCATCAAAAAAAGTAATGATTGCGTGCCCCTGCCATAGCCCTTCCAACTGACTTCTTAGAAAGAATGTACTGTTCCATTTTCTTATACATAGCCTAAAATGCCATGTGGGGAGAATATACTGTATGTGAATAGGGCAGAGCAGAGATTGTCATGACATGGTGGAGGGACACAGAGAGGGAACTACAGGGTGGGGTCACTGTTCTGTGTGGGCGTGGCTTTGGCCATAGTAGTGGTTTTGACAGTAGTCATCAGAGGAGCAGCCAGCCAGCCTCTGACCAACACTGGGCAAAGAGCGAGAGACAACACAGGCGAAACGCCTAATGGTAAGTGAGGACATCTGTTTTTTTTTTAAAATTTTTTATTAAGTTGAAGACCAGGATTTGATTGAATGTAAAAATGGGATGGAATTTCATTTTCCATGTAGTTTTATTGCAATTTTAACAAGTCATAAGATCTAAAATAGTGATTTCTGCAATGACAGATTGGTTGATAAAATAGTAAATCTCAAAGTATGTCTGTGAAGTATCAGTGGTTGATGAAGTCCTATACTTTTAAGTGGTGTCAGTTCTGATCTGGTATCCCTTCCTCAGCACAACCCAAGGATGCAATCCACAGTGGTCACTGTGTCAGACATGGATCGTAAAACCAGCCGCACCAGCACCAACCATGAGGCCCAGGACACTGACGCAACGACATCACTGAACCATGTCCCTGACGGGGTCACCCTGGGCACTAACGTCCCCTGCTGGTACTACTTCACCAGGCCCATCCTGGCCATCCTTATCGGCGGGGTGCTGTTCGGCTTGGGCACTGCTCTCTCCCTGCTCTACTTCACCCAGGTGGGGAACGTGCCCTATCTGCTGGGTCCTCTGTTCCTTTCTGTGGGGCTCATGTTCCTGGTCACGGGGCTGGTGTGGGTGCCCGTGGTGAAACAGAGACTAGAGCACAAGGCTCTGACCAAGGTCAACGGTAAGGCGCTTCAGGTGCACGAACAGCACTGAAGAGCCATGGACTCTTAAAGCTAAAGCTATGTTGTTCTGTTTTGTACTGTAGAGTAGGTAAACTGTGTTAGTGGGGTTTTCTCCCAACATAATTCTGAAAAGCACACTTCCTAAAAGATGTATAAATGTGTGAGGAGGCAGGTGTAACAACAGATGGATTTGTATTTCTTTAACCTTTATTTATGCAGGTTAGTCTTATTCATATAGATTCCATTTTGCAAGAGACCTCTGTGAAATGCACTGTTTATCTTCTGTATGTAGCTGTCCTCTATATCTAGGCCCTAATACAAATATGGGATTGAATGACCTTGTCCTGTAAAAGGGAACATTGTGCGATTGCTCTGTTGGAGGGCTTTAACATGATCAGAACATGGCCGTGCTGCTGCGGCCCAGGCTATCCCATCTGTCTGTCTGATTGTGATCTGTATTAGTTGTTGTTTTTCCACCATAAGCCACTGTTTTCCTTGTAGCTGCTGTTGTAGTAGATTGCTAAATCCTTTAGAAACAGGATTACAGAGTCAGAAAATGCTACCGGACATTATTATAGCTGAAGTCATGATGGACAGTTGGACACTGAGTGGTAGTGGGTGCACCCTCACTCTGTCCCTGTACTACTGCTGGATGAAATAATCTACTACCCTCGCTCTGTCCCTCTACTGCTGCTGGGTTAAATAATCTACTACCCTCGCTCTGTCCCTCTACTGCTGCTGGGTTAAATAATCTACTACCCTCGCTCTGTCCCTCTACTGCTGCTGGGTTAAATAATCTACTACCCTCGCTCTGTCCCTCTACTGCTGCTGGGTTAAATAATCTAACCTTTTATGTTTCTGTGTCAAAAAGGCTGTGTCCATCTGGTCAAAAGCAAAACATTTTTTTTTAAAGGAGGTGGGGGCCAGTGGGATGTTAATTCTGTCTAAGTTAGCCAAAATGTTTACATTTTTACCTAAACTTGAGATGTTACAGTTTTACGTTACATTGTGCATTTGTTCATTCAATCATTCATGTAAGCTACTCAATTATGCAATAATTGTGTAATGAATAATAAATTAGATTTGATATACTGGTTTTTCATTTTCAATGTACGGTAATGGATTGTATGGGGGCACATATTTTTCTGTACAAAAGACCACAAGGTGGCAATAGGCCTACATGCCATTACTTGGCAGTCAGGTGAGATGGCAGGTGAAATGGTTGGGTGTATCACATTATGCTAAGGCTGCACAGACAGGCAGTCCAAATCAGTCATTTTTTGGGGGGCCAATTAGATCAGCTCTGAAAAAGATCTGTGAAAACGACATATCGACCAATTAGTGGAAAATATATCAGAATATGGCTGCCTGTGTAAACACAACCTTAGAGACTTTTGTCTGTGTCATTACTGTTTTAATAAATTGAAAAAATCAGGATGTGAAAAGATTTCTGCCATTATGTTCTTGTAGAAATGAGGGAGAGGGACACATAATGAGTCAAATGTTGTCCAGAATGTCATTCCACAGATGAAAGGAATATCATAATGCTTGTGAACAGACATTAGTATGCCATGTTTGGTGTCTCTCTGCACATTGGACAGATGACAGATATCTAGAAAATCAGAACCATCATGGCTCCTTTCTACAATGCATGTCACACATGTCCTACCTCCTTTACAGGACTTTCTGACGGGCTGCCCCCAGGTGGTGAGGGTAGGAAAAAACATCTCCACCCCTCTGACCCTTAACACTGTGGCCACACAAGGGTGCGTTCTCAGCCCTCTCCTGTACTCCCTGTGCACCCATGACTTCGTGGCCATGCACGCCTCCAACTCAATCATCAAGTTTGCAGACAGCACTACAGTGGTAGGCTTGATTACCAACAACGACGAGACGGTCTACAGGGAGGATGTGAGGGCACTCGGAGTGTGATGTCAGGAAAATAACCTCTCACTCAACGTCTACAAAACAAAGGAGATGATTGTGTACTTCAGGAAACAACAGAGGGAGCACCCCCCTATCCACATCGACGGGACAGTAGTGGAGAAGGTGGAAAGTTTTAAGTTCCTTGGCGTACACATCACGGACAAACTGAAATGCTCCACCCACACAGACAGCGTGGTGAAGAAGGCGCAACAGCGCCTCTTCAACCTCAGGAGGCTGAAGAAATTTGGCCTGTCACCTAAAACACTCACAAACCTTTACAGATGCACAATCGAGAGCATCCTGTCGGGCTGTATCACCGCCTGGTACGGCAACTGCTCCGCCCACAACCGCAAGGCTCTCCAGAGGGTAGTGCGGTCTGCACAACGCATCACCGGGGGCAAATTACCTGCACTCCAAGACACCTACAGCACCCGATGTCACAGGATGGCCAAAAAGATCATCAAGGACAACAACCACCCGAGCCACTGCCTGTTCACCCTGCTATCATCCAGAAGGCAAAGTCAGTACAGGTGCATCAAAGCTGGGACCAAGAGACTGAAAAACAGCTTCTATCTCAAGGCCATCAGACTGTTAAGCAGCCATCAATGCTGGGGCAGCAGGTAGCCTAGAGCCTAGAGGTTAGAGCATTGGGCTAGTAACTGAAAGGTTGCAAGATCGAATCCCCAAGCTGACAAGGTAATAATCTGTCGTCCCAGCATTTGTTCTTAACTGACTTGCCTAGTTAAATAAAAAATTCTGTGGATAGGGGTGCTCCCTCTGCTGTTTCCTGAAGTCCAAAATACAGACTCAAATCTCTGGCCTATTTAATACATGGATTTAATAAAGGTGTCACTTTAAATAACGGCACTTTAATAATGTCTACATATCCTTGTTAGATATTACTGCGCAGTCAGAAATAGAAGCACAAGCATTTCGCTACACTCACATTAACATCTCCTAACCATGTGTATGTGACCAATAAGATTTGAGTTT
Organism: Hucho hucho; assembly: GCA_003317085.1. Classification (NCBI taxonomy): domain Eukaryota; kingdom Metazoa; phylum Chordata; class Actinopteri; order Salmoniformes; family Salmonidae; genus Hucho; species Hucho hucho. The sequence continues at coordinate 118,832 of QNTS01002279.1, read as the reverse complement.
ATATGGCTGTTGTCATGCACAGCTCGCCCCTTTCAGGTTTACCTGTGTCACCGCACAGAGAGAGAGAGGAGGGCGTGGTAGACAGTATCCCGTCTACCCTGCCCTCCCTCATCAGTCTACGGCTACCACGCCCTCCTCTCTCTCTGTGCTGTGACACAGGTAAACCTGAAAGGGGCGAGCTTCCTCACCTGTCTCACCTTACCTGTTCAAACAAACGGCTCCGTTTGAAACTCTACCCCAACCGAATTCACCGAATTCCATGAAACCAACCGCAAATGATAGTTAGGAAAGAAAAGGTGGTCTAAACAAAGTATTTGTTAGGCCTATCACCAAGCCAATTTAGAGACATGGAGCCGACGTACCGCGGTCTGGGGCGCTGTTCCTGCGCCTTTTGGTTGGCAGTGTCCTTCGACATATTCGGGCTGCTCGTTCTTTTGATCGGTGTTTTTGCGGACATATTCTTCTATGACTTTTTAATCTACGCCGGGGCCATCATTATCTTCCTCAGCCTCATCTGGTGGGTGTTCTGGTACACGGGCAACATCGAGGTCCCCCCGGAGGAGCTGGAGGATGACGTCGGGCTCTTGAAGAAGGAGCGGGGCATCGCAGGTGCGGTGAGGCGGTTATCCAGCCGTCTCTCCAACGGTGTCAGGAACTCTCTGCGGCGGAATGGAGCCCCCCCCCGCGGGGTCGCGAGAAGAGCAGGGACCGGGCTGTCTACGACGCACATGAGGGATGCCCAACAGCAACCGAAGCCCCCGCCTGTCGTATTGGCGATGGGGCCGATTGATGAGGACATGCACACGGTTTCTGCATCCATGGACACTGACATGCCTGTCCCGCACACAGCTACAGAGACCTCGGCCATATGATGCGCAATGCGCACAAGGTTAGCCTATTGTTTCCAATCGGTCATTAAGCCATTTAGGCTATAGCCTAGGGATACATTTTGTTATTGGATAGTCCTAATTTGCATTAAACATTTGCATAGATTATAGGTTTTATAGGCCAACTTCATTCTAGGCTATTGTTTTTGCTTGATAATAGCCCACAACTTTGATCTTCAATTCATTAGGCTATAATGTTTCTTATAATAAAATTAAATGACAATGAGTTTCAGTGAATGAGGAAAGTAACTGTGTGATCTAATGGAAACAGACTTAATTTATCTTTCTGTTAACCATTAACGTCATTTAATGGCAGTGTACGCCTAAAGACAAGCCCTGTTCCAACAATAAAACTGTTTCTGAGAGGGCAAATAGATCTGCTGCTACATGAAACAAAGAAACGTAGGTTGACCAGGAATTGTCTATCTTAGGAGTTAGGACACATCTATCTAAACCGATGTAAGCTACAGTATGACTGGATTTTGCAACTATGACATCATGAGGTGACCATATCTTTTGTCAAACAGAAGGCTTGGCAGCACTGAACCCCATAAGGACATTTCACTTGTCCATCTCACAATGTTTACAAGTACATTTCGTTTAAAAAAAATTCCTATGGGCTTTTTTCTTTAGAACATTTCGTTTTTAAAATCTAATTATGCTCCTCAGTGAGGACTTTTTGTTTGTTTTATGTTAATTTTGTGAATCATTTGTGAATACTTTGTGGATAATTGATGCAATACTTTGATAATACAGAGATTCTTTCAAGCAAATATGTCAGACTTTCATTTTTAGGGCTAAGTGCTACTGAGAAGGTGCTTGTTGTGATCTTGACCTGGCACCTGTATTCTACATCCCTGTCCACAGTGGTGACAAACAATGTAGCACATTAACGACCTTTGTACCCTATGGATTTCCCTACCTTTATTTATACAGACATTTCTTTTGTATGTCTATATGGCTGCCTCATCATGCTTTATGATTCCGAAGGTGAAAACAAAACATTTTACCTGTTTGTATTTCCAACCCACAATTCTCAGATTTTTGCCAAACCCAGTACCTACACATTGACTAGAGTAACATATGAGTGTTACTGTGTGGAATGACAACACTTTGATTATCTACAATAGGCTAGCTTAGACCTTGACACCTTGTTACTCCACACAATAAAGTATGGGAGCGGTGTACTGTACTATGTTTTTGAGCTTCAGCCAGGGTCCTTTTATCACATTGACAGTGATTATATGAGGAACTGCAATGGTGTTGTTTTTTTATGGCTGAGAGGTACTACAGATGTAGGATCTTAATTTGATCACCCGGTTGCAGGATAACTTTCCTGGTTTAAAAAGGCTTCTGAAGTTTGTAATTTCCACTTTGAATTGTCAAACTTGTCCATTAATTATAATCCACATAACAATTCACATTTCTTGTTGCTGCAGGATTATTTTCCTGTTGTAGCTAACTGGCTCAAATTAAGATCCTACATCTGTAGGCTACCCAGCCAAAAGTACAGGTGGCTGAAATTTGGGACATTTTACATATACTATACATACATGATAGACTTTTTATATTGTATTATTGACTGTATGTTTGTTTATTCCGTGTGTAACTCTGTGTTGTTGTTTTGTGTTGCACTGCTTTGCTTTATCTTGGTCAGGTCGCAGTTTTAAATGAGAACTTGTTCTCAACTAGCCTACCTGGTTAACTAAAGGTGAAATAAAAAATAAATCTCAAATCATTAGTCACCAAACAAATTATCAATCACAAACAAACGCTTTGTCAGTCAGCAACTGTGGCGACCTGCCATTCAGTGGCTTCTTCCTCAGCAAGGAAGAAGCCACTGCTCCAAAACTGCCATAATAGAGCCAGACTACGGTTTGCAACTGCACATGGGGACAAAGATTGTACTTTTTGGAGAAATGTCCTCTGGTCTGTTGAAACAAAAATAGAACAGTTTGGCCATAATGACCATCGTTATGTTGGAGGAAAAAGGGGGAGGCTTGCAAGCCGAAGAACACCATCCCATTCGTGAAGCTCGGGCGTGGCAGCATTATGTTGTGGGGGTGCTTTGCTGCAGGAAGGACTTGGTGCACTTCACAAAATAGATGGCATCATGAGGGAGGAAAATGATGTGGATATATTGAAGCTACATCTCAGGACATCAGTCAGGAAGTCAAAGCTTGGTCTCAAATGGACAATGACCCCAAGCATACTTCAAAAGTTGTGGCAAAATGAGTTAAGGACAACAAAGTTACAGTATTGCCATCACAAAGCCCTGACCTCAATTCGATAGAACATTTTGTGGGCAGAACTGAAAAAGCGTGTGCGAGCAAGGAGGCCTACAAACCTGACTCAGTTACACCAGCTCTGTCAGGAGGAACGGGCCAAAATTCATCCAACTTATTTTGGGAAGCTTGTGGAAGGCTACCTGAAACGTTTGACCCAAGTTAAACAATTTAAAGGCAATGCTACCAAATACTAATTGAGTGTATGTAAACTTCTGACCCACTGGGAATGTGATGAAAGAAATAAAAGCTGAAATAATTCTCTCTACTATTATTCTGACATTTCACATTCTTAAAATAAAGTGGTGATCCTAACTGACCTAAGATGGAGGATTTTTACTAGGATTAAATGTCAGGAATTGTGAAAAACTGAGTTTAAATGTATTTGGCTAAGGTGTATGTAAACTTACGACTTCAACTGTATCAGTTTGCAAACAATGTAATAAAATAACAATAATAATCGTTGAGTTAATAAAGCCGCATATAAACGTGTTCTATTTTTTGCTCTCTTGACTAAGGCAGCTCCAAAATGCAGGTGTTTCAGCCTAGCTCAGTGCTTTCTGTGGTGGTGGGGCAGCCAGCGGAAAATAAGGAGCGTAGGGGTTGGCAATGTTCTCTAGTTGCACCTTAATTTGCTGAGTGTTCTGTCACTCATGGGGACACTACGTTACTGCCAACTCTAAACCCCTTGTGTGCTGCCATAGAGTTACATTAGAAGTGCCCATCCAAGAAGGCTCAAGGTCATTGGCCACAGATAAAATTATATCAAATCACATGATATCCTCAGTAGCTTTGAATGGACTGATCATGTCAACATCATACTTTCAAAATCCTAGCTAGCAGTCATCCTCATAAATCAAG
>QNTS01002279.1:86843-114754 GCA_003317085.1 Hucho hucho | reverse complement strand
TGTTCTGTCACTCATGGGGACACTACGTTACTGCCAACTCTAAACCCCTTGTGTGCTGCCATAGAGTTACATTAGAAGTGCCCATCCAAGAAGGCTCAAGGTCATTGGCCACAGATAAAATTATATCAAATCACATGATATCCTCAGTAGCTTTGAATGGACTGATCATGTCAACATCATACTTTCAAAATCCTAGCTAGCAGTCATCCTCATGAATCAAGTCGACAATCTACAGGCAAATCCTTTTTAATCCTATGAAGATAAATTATAGATAAAAACGTATCGGTACTCATCGGCCATTGGACATTAACACTACACATCAAGTTGGAAATCGCAAATTCAACAATGAGTGGTTTGGAAGGAATCAGTGGCTAACTGCAAGCATTGCAAAGCAATCACTAGCCTGCTATTCAGTGGAGTGGCTGGGTGGTCCCAAGTCTTAGTTTAAGGTTCTATTTTCCAAGCTTTAAATGATTCAAACATTCAACATTGGCCAGGCTGTCAATCCAGCATGATTTCTGCTACGCTCAAAACAACTGTTAACTCGGAACTGAGAAATCTGACTTCAGTGACTTCAAGGCAACTGGAAACTCGGGAAAAGAACAAGCTCCGACTGGGAAAATTTGTTTTAAACGGTCATCCAACTCGGAATTGTAAGTCAGTAACTCAGGCCTCTTTCTAGAGCTACGACCTGAAGATCCCTGACATCATCATGATTCGACCTTGTTTTTTTTCCGGAGTTCCCAGTTGTCTTGAAAGCACCATAAATCCAGAGAATGCCAGACTTTGATGACAAAATTTGATGACAAAGAAACCCACCCGAAGACCCCCCCCATGGACTTTTTGGCGCGGTCGGAGTCCGCGCATTTGGGGGGGGGGGGGGTACTGTCACGTCCAGGCCTGAAAAGACAGGCTGGCGTGTTTTGTTTTGGTTTTGGTGTAGGGTTTTTTGAGTTCTAGGTGTTCTATTTCTATGTTGGGGTAATGGTTCCCAATTAGAGGCAGCTGTGTGTCGTTGTCTCTAATTGGGAACCATTATATGTTTGGGGTTTTCATTTAGGTTTTGTGGGTTATTGTTGATGCATAGCTTTGTTTGTACTGTCAGTCTATGTTTAAGTTACGATCTTCGTTCATTCTGTTTGCCCAGTTACGTTTCGTTTTAATAAACATGTATACTGGATGCCTCGCTGCGCCTTGGTCTGTCCGTTATGAAGATCGTGACAATAGCAATTAAACACTGGAGTGATAGATGTGCAAGTAGAGATACTGGGGTGCAAAGGAGCAAATAAATAACAGTATGGGGATGAGGAAGTTGGATGGGCTATTTACAGATTTAGACCCTTTACTCAGTACTTTGTTGAAGCACCTTTGGCAGCGATTACAGCCTTGAGTCTTCTGTATTTGGGGAATTTCTCCCATTCTTCTCCGCAGATCCTCTCAAGCTCTGTGAGGTTGCATCGGGAGCGTCGCTGCATAGTTATTTTCAGGTCTCTCCAGAGATTTTAGATCTGGTTCAAGTCTATGCTGTGGCTGGGCCACTCAAGGACATTCAGAGACTTGTCCTGAAGCCACTCCTGCGTTGTCTTGGCTGTGTGGTTAGGGTCGTTGTCCTGTTGGAAGGTAAACCTTCGCCCCAGTCTGTGGTCCTGAGAGCTCTGGAGCAGGTTTTAATCAAGGATCTCTCTGTACTTTGCTCCGTTCATCTTTCCCTCGATCCTGACTAGTCTCCCAGTTCCTGCCGCTGAAAAACATCCCCACAGCATGATGCTGCCACCACCGTGCTTCACCGTAGGGATGGTGCCAGGTTTCGTCCAGACGTGACACTTGGCATTCAGGCCAAAGAGTTCAATCTTGGTTTCATCAGACAAAATAATCTTGTTTCTCATGGTCTGAGAGTCTTTTGGTGCCTTTTGGCAAACTCCAAGCGGGCTGTCATGTGCCTTTTACTGAGAAGTGGCATCCGTCTGGCCACTCTACCATAAAGTCCTGATTAGTGGAGTGCTGCAGAGATGGCTGTCCTTCTGGAAGGTTCTCCCATCTCCACAGAGGCACTCTGGAGCTCTGTTAGAGTAACCATTGGGTTCTTGGACACCTCCCTGACCAAGGCCCTTCTTCAATTGCTCAGTTTGGCCAGGCAGCCAGCTCTAGGAAGAGTCTTGGTGGTTCCATCCTTCTTCCATTTAAGAATGATGGAGGCCACTGTTCTTGGGAACCTTCAATTCTGCAGACATTTTTTGGTACTCTTCCCAAGATCTGTGCCTTGACAAAATCCTGTCTCGGAGCTCTACGGACAATTCCTTCGACCTCATGGCTCTGTCAGAGTAACCATTGGGTTCTTGGACACCTCCCTGACCAAGGCCCTTATCCAATTGCTCAGTTTGGCCAGGCAGCCAGCTCTAGGAAGAGTCTTGGTGGTTCCATTTCTGTAGTAAATACTACAGAAATGTCAGCTAAAACACTACAGCCCACAAAAAAAGACTACAATTTTTAAACTATAGTAAATACTAAAGTATTTAATTTGTATAGACCCTGCACATTCCCCTCACCCGTATCCCAATATGTGGAACCTGTAAGTGAAAAGCCTACATGCCAAGTATAGACTTTCTATCTATCTTTTTGTAGTGGAAAATTTGCTCGTTTAGTATTTATCCAGTAGTGTTCCTCAAGGAGAAGCCTTCACTTCTATGTCAAAGATAATACAACAAAAACACTTTAGCACTTCTGTCACACCCTGATATGTTTCACCTGTCCTTGTGCTTGTCTCCACCCCCCTCCAGGTGTCGCCCATCTTCCCCATTATCCCCTGTTTATTTATACCTGTGTTTTCTGTCTGTCTGTGCCAGTTCGTCTTGTTTGCCAAGTCAACCAGCGGTTTTCTCCTAGCTCCTGGTTTTTCCCAGTCTCTTTTTCTTGTCCTCCTGGTTCTGACTCTTGCCTTTCCTGACTCTGAGCCCGCCTGCCTGACCATTCTGCCTGCCCCTGCCCTCGAGCCTGCCTGCCTCCCTGTACCGTTTTGGACTCTGACCTGGTTATGAACTCTTGCCTGTCCCCGACCTGCCTTTTGCCTACCCCTTAGACTATAATAAATATCAGAGCTCAAACCATCTGCCTCCTGTGTCTGCATCTGGGTCTCGCCTTGTGTTGTTATAACTACAGTGAATAAAATAGTATATGCTCTTTTTTTTACTACAGTATTTATACTATAGTAAACTGTAAATACTACAGTATTCACTGTAGTGTTTTTGCGAATACTATAGTATTCCTACCATAGTACACACTATAGTATTTTTTTCAGGGGAAGTTCTGTATTTTACTACTTAATGTAGAGAAAGTGTAACCTATGGTTTGGTTTCTTTAAATAGGCACGACAAAGAAGCCTCTGCCAGCCAAAAATCAATGGGACTGATACGGGCAACCATGCAATTTTCAAAAATGTATGGCTTAATCAAGTGAAATCAACTAAATTATGTAGTTTGACATTAGTTAGGGGATTTGCCAATAATACAAAAATAATGTTGCATGGTTGCCCCTATCACTTCCATAGATTTTTAGCAAGCTGTGGTGGATAATGTTAGCTGAAGTTTGTAGTGGCTGTTTAAAGAAAACCTAATCATGAATTGCTGTTTCTCCTGGCCCATAGACTACTTTAACAATATATATATTTTTTGCCAAGTATCATACCAAAACAAGCAATCTACTGTACAACGGTCTCTTTCTTTGTTGGTGGCCACTTTGATGGTATGCACGTCTTACAGAGCGTGACTTTAAAGTTGGTCTCTTCAGTCAGTTTTGGTGAACAGCCATAAGTTGGGTCAGTTGAATGTCTGTTATTGGATGGCTGTGTTGGGTGGGAGGGGAGGGGGGGGGGTCTCTGTGTAGGTATGTCTGTGTGTGTGTGAGAGAGATATGGAGAGAGATGGAGTGAGAGAGAGAATCAGTATCTGGGAATCAGAAGGGACGTGCATGCTACTCTTCACAGGGGTCATTCTATGTAAAATTGTTCTCAGTTGATTTATACTTTTTCTGTGAAGTGATAATGTTCTATTCATGTGTAGATAAAAAATGTTTTGCGCAAATGACCTCCTCACTTGTTGATTCCCCATTCTCCCATTCAATGCCACATTCAATAACACTGGATTTACAAATATTTTGAGAAAAATGTGTCTGAGGGGCGAGACCTTACAGGCCATAGGTTCAGGTCACTGTAACCATGGCTGAGGCAACTGCAACCTGTTATAGACACATGCATGCAGTAAAGAGCCGTACATTCAACTCCAGCTCTGAGGTAGAATGGAGGCTAAAACTCTCCTGGCGCACGTGTTCTCCTGCTGTGCTGTATGTAGTGAGGTCTTCACTGTCCTCAGCTGCCAGACCTGTGGCTGTAGCTTCTGCATACCCTGTCTGGATGAGTTCTGGGAGCAGCTGGGCTCTGAAGTATGTCCTATTTGCATCATCAAAAGACCTCAGAAACCTCCACAGAGAAAGTGTGAGGAACATTGGATCAAACTGTCGCTCTTCTGTGTCACGGACTTGCAGCCTATCTGTTCTGAGTGACCTCTAACAGGGCAGCATGTGGACCACAGGGTGTACCCCATTAAAGAGGCTCTGGAGGACTGCAAGGTAGTTTGTTATGGTCTGTTTCACAGACATCTGCATAACCTTAAAGGATAAGTTCAATATTTTACAACTTAATGTTAGATGGTTCCTTAAACTGAAAGTAGTACATGGGCTTAGTGAAACCACAATCTATGGTGCAAACTTGAGCCACTGCTAGGTTGGAGGGATAGGGGCAACCGTGCAACATTCTACATTTCAAAGTCAAATCAACTGAAATTAACTCCATGACTTAATTTGATGTTACTTTAAGGTGATTTGGTCAAAAAACGTTTGAAAATTATGCTGTTGCCCCAATCATTCTATTGAATTTTAGCAAACGTTGGCTAATCTTAGCTGAAGTTTGTAGTGACTGTTTAATGAAATCCTAACCATGGACTATAGTTTATCCTGGCTAATAGACTACTTTCAGGGTTAGAAACCATCTAACATTAAGTTGTAAAATAGCCTAAAGATAAGGCTATTTATGTCTCATGCATGATTTATCCTACATTTTGAGTACCTTAAAAGTTTGGGCAGTAACACCCAGTTTTTAACCCCAGCCCCATTCCTCCTTGGGTCAGCGTAAAGTCGGTCACTCATGTCAGTCTCTTCAGTCAGCTATATTGTAGGGATGGGGTGAAGCACCATATGTGGGCTCAGTTGATTGTCTCTGTCATTGGATGGCTGTGTGTGTGTATGTGTCGGTAGTACCTGTGAATCAGAAGCGTCCCAGTGTCAGCGCTGGTGTACATTTGCATAGTAGTTGGAGTCCATCATTGAAGAGTCTCTGTACTTATTTCATGCTGCTCTTCAGAGGGGTCGTTCTGTCAGGGAAATTGCTCTCAGTTGATTTTTCGTTGTTGTACTTTTTACCCCTTTTTCTCCCCAATTTTTGTGATATACAATTGGTAGTTACAGTCTTGTCCCATCGCTGCAACTCTCGTACGGACTTGGGAGAGGCGAAGGTCGAGAGCCACGCGTCCTCTGAAACACGACCCTGCCAAGCCGCACTGCTTCTTGACACACTGCTTGCTTAACCCGGAAGCCAGCCGCACCAATATGTTGGAGGAAACACCGTACAGCTTGCGACCGAAGTCAGCGTGCATGTGCCCGGCCCGCAACAAGGAGTCGCTAAAGCACGATGGGACAAAGGCATCCCGGCCGGCCAAACCCTTCCCTAACCCGGACGATGCTGGGTCAATTGTGCACCCCCTCATGGGTCTCCCGGTTGCGGCCGGCTACGACACAGCCTGGGATCGAAACCGGGTCTGTAGTGACGCCTCTAGCACCACAATGAATTCTTGTGTGAGGTGATAATATTCTTCTCAAAAGGTAGTTAATTATAATCATGAATGATAATAATTTTCCAGTTCAGGTTCCTTTTTGGCACAAATTACAGTGGCTTGCAAAAGTATTCACCCCCCTTGGCATTTTTCCTATTTTGTTGCCCCAAAGTCAATACTTTGTAGAGCCACCTTTTGCAGCAATTACAACTGCAAGTCTTTTGGGGTATGTCTCTATAAGCTTGGCACATCAATCCACAGTGATTTTTGCCCATTCTTCAAGGCAAAACTGCTCCAGCTCCTTCAAGTTGGATGGGTTCTGCTGGTTTACAGCAATCTTTAAGTCATACCACAGATTCTCAATTGGATTGAGGTCTGGGCTTTGACAAGGCCATTTCAAGACATTTATATGTTTCCCCTTAAACCACTCGAGTGTTGCTTTAGCAGTATGCTTAGGATTATTGTCCTGCTGGAAGGTGAACCTCCTTCCCAGTTTCAATTCTCTGGAAGACTGAAACAGGTTTCCTTCAAGAATTTCCCTGTATTTAGCGCCAGCCATCATTCCTTCAATTCTGACCAGTTTCCCAGTCCCTGCCAATGAAAAACATCCCCACAGCATGATGCTGCCACCACCATACTTCACTTTGGGGATGGTTTTCTCAGGGTGATGAGAGGTGTTGGGTTTGAGCCAGACATAGCGTTTTCCTTGATGGCCAAAAAGCTAAATTTTAGTCTAATCTGACCAGAGTAGCTTCTTCCATATGTTTGGGGAGTCTCCAACATGCCTTTTGGCGAACACCAAATGTGTTTGCTTACTTTTTTCTTTAAGCAACGGCTTTTTTCTGTCCACTCTTCCATAAAGCCCAGCTCTGTGGAGTGTTTCAGCTTTATTATTGTCCTATGGACAGATACTCCAATCTCCGCAGTGGAGCTTTGCAGCTCCTTCTGGGTTATCTTTGGTCTCTTTGTTGCCTCTCTGATTAATGCCCTCCTTGCCTGGTCTGTGAATTTTGGTGGGCGGCCCTCTCTTGGCAGGTTTGTTATGGTGCCATATTCTTTCAATTTTTTTTAAATGGATTTAATGGTGCTCCGTGGGATGTTCAAAGTTTCGTATATTTTTTTATAACCCAACCCTGATCTGTACTACTTCACAACTTTGTCCCTGACCTGTTTGGAGAGTTCCTTGGTCTTCATGGTGCTGCTCGCTTGGTGGTGCCCCTTGCTTAGTGGTTTTGCAGACTCTGGGGCCTGTCAGAACAGGTGTATATATACACAGATCATGTGACACTTAGATTGCACACAGGTGGACTTTATTTAACTAATTATGTCACTTATGAAGGTAATTGGTTGCTTCCAGATCTTATTTAGGGGCTTCATAGCAAAGGGGGTGAAATACATATGCACACACCACTTTTCCGTTTAATTTTTTTTTGAATTTTTTAAAACAAGTAATTTTTTCATTTCACTTCACCAATTTGGACTATGTTGTGTATGTCCATTACATGAAATCCAAATAAAAATCAATTTAAATTACAGGTTGTAATGCAACAAAATAGGAAAATGCCAAGGGTGATGAATACTTTTGCAAGGCACTGTAGATATTCACTTGGGCTGCTATTCAATGTCACTATAAAGTTCACACTTGATTTACAAAGCTTGGAGTAAAATAAATGTCAGAGGGGCGACGGCTCACAGGCCAGCGTAACCATATCTGAGCCACTGCGGCCTATTATAGATGCATACAGGAGTCCAGCTCTAGCACTGTGGGAGAATGGAGGCCAAAGCTTCCACTCTCCTGGAGGATGATGATCTCTCCTGTGCTGTATGTAGAGAGGTCTTCTCTGTTCCCGTGGTTCTCAGCTGCCATACCTGTGGCTGTAGCTTCTGTAATCTCTGTCTGGATGAGTTCTGGGAGCAGCAGGGTTCTGAAATATGTCCTCTGTGCATTATCGACTACCCTGGAGGTCCTCAGCGAACGTGTGAGGAACACAGGAACAAACTGAAGATCTTCTGTGTCACGGACCTGCAGCCTATCTGTGATTATCATTGGTCAGTTGACCATAAGGATCACAAAGTGTACCCAATAGCTGAGGCAGTGGTGGACTGCAAGGTAAGCCGCGACAGCAAATCTATTTAGTGTTTAAATCTATTCCCAGTGCAGGATTTGATCCTTGTGGGCTAACTCCCACTTCCCAAACTATTGGGTTACTATAATAATAGTTTCGGCAACCAGAATGCACATTCAGCTAAATGCCACTAAACGTTAATGACTTTGTCCCCAAAAATAGTCCTGAAGTGTGCCCAGTTTTGTTGTTTTGATGTTCCTCTTATAAAACCCATGATTCTGATTTGAATGAGAGCGTCAGGCACCAGAAAACAACTAAATGAACTAAGGGATAGTTCGCTTTTTTAAAAGTTTGGCTTATTTTCAACTTCACTAGGGTGTTGTTGTTTCCACCAAACCGTTTTTAAATGAGCTCGCTGGTTATTTAGTAACATCCAGAAACAACAACACCCTAGGTCGAAATTGAGCTAAACTTTTTAAAAAGCAAACTATCCTTTTAAGACATTATAGATCTTACAAATGCATTACAACCACATCATAATGCATTATACCTGTAGGCTTTGGGTAATGTGTTACCAACAAATGCAGGTTAGTAATTTACAGTGACTTAAATGGACTTATTTAGGACAAAATAAAAAAAAGAGTAAATTATGGCCCGTTTGTACAACAATTTAGTATTTTAAGACATCTTGAATCCTGGGCTGTTTTTAGGACAAGGATCTGTCAAATGTTAGACCCAACACTTAGTCAAGGATAAGTTGGACTGTGGAAAATTTTGCAGGGGTCAGTGGAGGGGTATTTTCTTACCCTCCTCCCTCCCACCTAATACATTCTCTCCATCTATTAATACTCACCGTCTTCCCATCTTTTCTTGGCTATTGTGTTTCTTCCCAGACTTCCCAGATGGACCGTATTATTCTTATGCAATACGCTGGCCCCACCAGTCTTGTGACTTATTAAATTATCAAATGATTATTGCATCACCCTCATCAAAATGTTATTGGCTGTATAAGGCAGACCCCCTTGCATCATCACTCTGACGTGCCAATCTCCCCCTTCCAACAACACTGATCTCAGAACACTGCGTCAATGAAATGGGACTATCACTCGCTCTCTGGTCTTCCTTCTAAGATATCTGGTGAATTGCTGTGTTTTATCAAGCAGTGGGAGGTGTTTATTTGCATATCCACTACTCAAGCCGATGGAAGCCCTATGGACATAATTATTTCCTTTAAGCATTAAAGTTTTACTGAGGTAGACCCCAGAGAAGCCCGGCAACAGGGGTGGGAGGAGCATAGTAACCTTATCTGACCCTGCTGCTGCTCCAGCCCTGTTTTAAAAACCTGACAGGCAGAATGGCGTCCAGGCACCGTGAAGACAATCTCTCCTGCCCCATCTGTGGAATTATCTTCAACCAGCCTGTTGTGCTCTCCTGCAGACACAGGTTCTGTAAAACATGCCTCCAAGACAGCTGGAGTACCCAGGACGGTGAGGACGACTGTCACTTCTGCCCTCTGTGCTGGAGACGTTCCTCCATGAATGAGATTGTGGTAAACACCATTCTGGAGAAGACCTGCGAGTCCTTCATGAAGGAGATGAGCAGCAGGAATAACCCTATGGTGTGTAAAGAACATGGAGAGACACTCTCACTCTTCTGTCTGGACGATCTGCAGCCCATCTGTGTTGCGTGCCAGACGTCGGCGGTACACAAGGGGCACAGGCTCTACCCCATTGGGGAAGGTGCACACGACTGTAAGGTAGGCGAGCACAACCTTGGTTGTCTTCACTGTGCTGTCAGTGTCACTATCACTGAATGTGTCTCTCATCATCCATACCCTTGCTCTTAACTTTGCTTGTCAGAGGGAAACTAACGTTCATCTGTATGTTCAGTCTCATCTTTTACCGCCCGCGTTGTCAAATAACTTTCCCAAAACTTTCCCACGTTGCTAAACCAGCAGCACTTCTTTCATCATGAAAAGGAACATATTACTTTAAAAAAAATGTTTTTACAGTTTTGTTTTGTAAAAACGTGTGTTATAGAAACCATCTTTGACACAGTGGGATGGTTAATAGGGGGGTTTGGAAAAGTTGATAATTCTATTAATAGATTCATATTTTGGGTTGGTCGATGCTTGGGCCCCTGGGAGGAATGAAACCAGATCCCAGGTCTCTCAAGTGTACCCCTCTACATTCCCCTCCTCCTCTGGCCCACCAGCTGTCTTTGACCCTGTTCAAGAAACATTTTAATGTTAGAATTTAATACTCAAAGACAACATCAACAGAGCATGGATCATGAGCTTGAGTGTGCCTCTTTCTACATTGCTCTGGCACGTTGACTTTCTGAATCTGTATGTAGTCTTTTGTTTTATCATGGTCTCCACCCTCTCTGTCACTCAGTCACATGATCCAGACTGTTAATATTGCCATGGCATTAGCTAGGTCCAGCTATCAATTGATCTGGATTTTCCAGTCAAGGAGGTATTGGGAACTTTTACACATGATGGGGCTGCAATGCAGCGGTATCTGACAGTTGAAAGCAACACATTGTGCTGTTGACAGCCTGGCTTGTGGCCAGCCTGACCCTGTAGTATGTGTTAAAGTGTAAATATCTTACCATTACATTCCAGGAGGAACTCAAGACTGCATTGACCCCATTAAAGGAGAAGCTGCAGCTGTTCAAGAAGGCTATGGTCATCTGTGATCAAACGGCAGAGCACATCAAGGTGGGGTATTGTATTTCTAGCACTTTAGACAGATTTTGATGGTGTCCTTTCTGGATCAATACATCTTCTAATGCTCATGGAACACATCATCAGTAATGTAACCTGGGTTCATTGAGTGTTTCAGGTCTTTTATGTCTAAACATGTCTAATTCCAGAACCAGGTTGAGCATACTGAAAGGCAGATAAAGGATGAGTTTGAAACCCTTCGTCAGTTCCTGAGAGATGAGGAGGCAGCCAGATTGAATGCTCTGAAGGCAGAGGAGGATCAGAAGAGTCTGCTTCTAAAGGAGAAGATTGAGGAGATGTCCAACGAATTGACGTCCCTCTCAAACACCATCAGAACCGTAGAGCAAGAGATGAGGTCTCAGGACATCCCATTCTTACAGGTATACACAGTATGAAGTTAAACCCTATTTACAGTACAAAGGCAATTCCCATAACAAAATAAAGACTAAAATATAAACACATAACATGCACGTGGAATATTGTAGCTGTCCATCTAAAAGTGATACATTTATTTGCTTTTCAGAACTACAAGGATATCATCAAGAGGTAAGTGGAGTCAGGAATAGCCATTCGTTTGACCCATGGGTTGATATCATAACAGTGGCAAAATACAAAAACAGACAGAGACCCATACTGCCTCACTATCCTGTGCCCATAATATACTAATGAAAACAGTCATCTAGCTAGTGAATGTGGCAGACACATCTAAGGCTGTGTGTTTCCAGATTCAATTATTATCTTACTTAGGCCTAGAATCAATCAGATCAATCTTTAACCAGCGATAGCCGACACCTGCATAGCTGATGTTTTGGCAGTGTCGGAGGTGTAACTGTGTTGGAGCTGTCGAAACGGTGAGCAGATGCTCATGATCATAGTCACAAAGCCACACCCCTCCCACTCACGTTAAAAGTTTAAAATTAGAAAGTTTAGGCAAATAGAAAATCATAAAACTAAATAATGAGGATTTGTATCAGCCTAATTGAGGTGTAGATTCTACACCTGTATTTCTTGCTGTTTGGGGTTTTAGGCTGGGTTTCTGTACAGCACTTTGTGACATCATCTGCTTTATAAATACATTTGATTGAAATTTGATTGATTACATCTCAAACTCCAGTATTCGAAATTGTAAACAAGGTGACTCCATACAGCCAGTATCAATGTCCACTTTAGGTATAATGCCAGGAGCTGCTTGTGTATTTGACAGCTCAACCGCTATGCGGATGTCGGCTAATGCGTATCTGATTGAATAGAGCCTTTAAAGGTAGACTCAGTGATATGACGTAGGTGCACAAAGTAAACAGCAAACAACAACTAAGAGCGTTGAAGCGCGAGGCTAAACTTCGTAGCTGTTTTGGTCCCTACCACGCTTTAACAGCATGAAGCGAACCCATGCACACATAGATACTGTGTGAAGCGAAGTCTTGCATCTCGCTCATTGCAATATCTGCGGTGCTGCTTGTGGCAACGTCATTTCACTGATTCTACCTTTAATAAAAACAGATCATCATGTTAAAATGAACTTTACTTTGACACAAAATAGCAATAAATATGATACAATCTATCATACATCAATTTCATGGTAAAATAAGATATATTTTTGCTGGTATAATAGACAGGATATGACTCATCACTGAATGTCGTCACTCCAGAACCTGGCATATGCCGCTCGATCCAAAGATGATTCCTGGAACTCTGATTGACGTGGCAAAGCATCTGGGTTCTGTAAAGTTCAACATCTGGGACAAGATGAAGAGCATCATTCAATATAGTGAGAAATAATCGAATATGAGTCGATAGAAGTGACTGTACTGTTTTTTCACAGGAAATAAAGTTATTCTATATATTTAATTTAATCTCTGTTCTGCCCTTTCTATCATCTGTCTTCCGTTTGAGGCTCATCTCTTCTCCTCTCTCCCCAGCTCCTGTGACTCTGGACCCCAACACAGCCGCTAGCTGCTTCATCCTGTCTGAGGATCTGACCGTGGTCCAGTGCTGCTCCCAAGTTTTCAAGCTCCCAAACAACCCCGAGAGGTTTGACATCAGCGCTGAGTTACTGGGCTCTGAGGGGTTCTGCTCTGGCCGCCACAGCTGGGAGGTAGAGGTGAAGGCTAACACGTACTGGGTGGTAGGTGTGGCCAGCGAGTCCATCAACAGGAAGGGCAAGCACGTGCTGACACCAGCCGAGGGCTTCTGGACTATACGCTTCCGCAACGGCGAGCACAAGGCGTGCACGGCACCGTGGGCGCCCTTGACCATGATGAGGAAGGAGCCCCAGGTCATCAGGGTGGTGTTGGACATGGACAGGGGCAAGGTGACCTTCTTTGACCCCCGGGAGAGGACACCCCTCTATACGTTTACAGACCTCATCTCACCCCGGGTGTTTCCTTACTT
Source organism: Hucho hucho (assembly GCA_003317085.1). Taxonomy (NCBI): domain Eukaryota; kingdom Metazoa; phylum Chordata; class Actinopteri; order Salmoniformes; family Salmonidae; genus Hucho; species Hucho hucho. The sequence continues at coordinate 101,690 of QNTS01002279.1, read as the reverse complement.
CTGCACGGTCTGTAAGGAACACCCACTGAGACTGCTGCCCGTCAGGCTGTCTGCTGCTGTGGAGCTCTAGAGGGCTCCATGGGGGTTCATTACTAACAAGCAGTGGAGGCTCAGTTACTTACAGACAGATCCTGTTGAGTTTACTACCTAGTCCTAGATGATGAAGGCTGATCACTTGGAAGGGACAGTCTGGAATAAAGCATGTAATGGTCTTATGTTTGTGAGTATTATGTGTCTACAGATGATATACACTAAGTATACCAAACATTAGAAACAACATCCTAATATTGTCCTCAGAACAGCCTCAATTCATCAGGGCATGGACTCTACAAAGTGTAGAAAGCATTCCACAGGGATGCTGGCCCATGTTGACTCCAATGCTTCCCACAGTTGTGTCAAGGGCTGGATATCCTTTGGGTGATGGATCATTCTTGATATACACAGGAAACTGTTGAGAGTGAAACACCCAGCAGCGTTGCAGTTCTAAACACACTCAACTCGGTGCGCCTGGCACCTACTACCATACCCCATCACTCTCTGAATAGCACACATATACAATTGTCTCAAGGCTTAAAAGTCTTTAACCCGTCTCCTCCCTTCATCTACACTGACTGAAGTGGATTTAACAAGTGATATAAATAAGGCATCATAGCTTTCACCTGGCCAGTCTGTCATGGAAAGAGTAGGTGTTCCTATTGTCTTGGACAGTCAGTGTACATGTTGACTTGAAAAGTAGCAAGTCTTGAAATAGGTAGACCTGAAACTAGTTAGCAGCCCTAAAAAGGTACAAGTTTGTCCTAGAATGCCAGAGCCCTTATAACTCTGTTCTGAATCACAATGTAAAATAACACTGGTGTCTTTTACAAACCTTTATTTTTGAGTCACACCTAAACAAATGTATGAAAATGGAGAGCTAGAATAATCTACAATATTACTCTGAGAAATTGCTTTATTACATAATAATAATGATAATGATCGCTGACTAATTGACAGATTGTCAAGATATTGTTTAAATAATGTTCTTTCTTATGTATTGGAGTTCCTTAGTCCGGTTAAGCATAAAACCCCAATAGTTCCAGGACACACAGGGCTTCCACAGGGTTCCCACAAGGCACATAATATCAATGTGTGTGAACCTGAGTGGTCAGTCAGTGCATATCATCCATTACTTCAAACATGTTACGTAATCGGGATTAGTTTTACATTAAAAAAATGTAATCTCGCAATCGAAACTCCTACGGTTAGTGTTTGGAATAAGAGGCATGGTCAGCTGCAGCATGGTCTACCATACTACTAACACACAGGTAGCAACACCTCATCCAACATGGACACTCAAGTACTGCTAAAACCTGTTCAGTATTTTGTGCTTTACATGGTGGTGTTTGTGGCACACTACTATTAGAAGGTTGGGAGCAAATAGCCTGGAACACAATATTCTTCAAGAGACTGGTATCTCAACGTCTGTGGTATATTCAGTCCCAGCTCTCGTCTCTTTTACACTCTCATTGTAACAAACAGACAAATGCTGTCATTGTAACAGATGTCCTGATTTCAAGTGAAAACTTGCTCTACTCTATGTGCATTGTAGTGTTGAAGGCTTGAACGTTTTCATTTGGCTAAACTAAGAAACAACACAAATGAAGAAATAAAAAGGGGGGAAAAAGCCCTCATCCAACCTTGTCCTTGGACGTTATTGATAGTGTTAAAACATGGTTTCGTAACAGTACTAAGGTTTCCCTAATGATTGATCAGTGGCCCTTTGGTCCCGATCTAGACTAGATCCAGGGAGCTGGTGTAGGGAGAAACACTGATACATGGAGACTTCAGCAATAACACTAGTTAAAGCCTGCAGGCGTAATGCTTTATAAAGCACAGATGAGCCTTTATAATGGTTTATAATAAGGCTTATACTATGTTATTTTTCACAACATATGAAAATATCAACTGACCAAAAATTTCTGGATGTTTAGACAGGATCATTATGAGTTGATAAGACATTATAAGGGGTCATACATGCTTATGACAAGTCTTACAATGCATTATAACGGCATGATAAGGCTTTTCCACTCCAGCATATCACAGTCTCCAGTATCTGACACCTTGACTGTCACTTTCCTAAAGCCGGGTGTGCACTACATGACTTTCAAAATCCTAACATGGCTGAGCTTCTCACACTAAACGACCGTCTTTCCTGTAGTATTTTGTTGTCTTGCCAACATTGTGGTGCCACACTAAACGATGTGGCACAGACAGCGGTCACACACTACAAGATTCCTCACTTGGTCGTGAGGATTGTCTATACCACCGTGCCTCGCGAAAACAGTTATGTGATTAGATTTAACATAGCTACAACAAGCTGTGGCTCAAAGCAGCCTCATAAACGTGTTGTGTAAACCCAGCTTAAAGTAGTCCATCTCATAGAGCCATTCTACCCTCCACTATAGCACTGTGTAGCTCCTCATTCACAGCCTCATAACGCCCTGCTCTGGAGTTCAAAAAGTAGATCTGGTCGGTTGATAAGCGCGGATCGTATCCCTCGCTCTGCAACCGGGTCTTCTGGATTTTAAAGGTACCTAGGAGAGGGAAACAAATAAAATAGGTCATTAATATATTTGATTCTTTCTTGGAATGAGCATTAGATGCTTCATGCAAGGCCTTATAAAAAATACAATTGATCGATATTTCACATTAGAATTAGCCTTGTGTCCAGTCCACTCACCTGTGGTGTCTACTTGTGGGGAGATGCGTAGGAACACGGGGCGGGCGTAAGGGGGCAGGGCCTGTTGGACCTGTCGCAGGAACGCATCACAGTCAAATGTCCCTGTTGGGTCTGCGATGGCAGCCATCCCTGCCTTCCCTTCCACATCTACGGGGAGACAAACATACACGTCAGGCTTTTCACAACATCATGCTGCAAAGGGCCCAAGACAAGTCTTCCTAATCATTCAACCTCCCTGTTGACTGGTCGATTTTTACATTTACTTAACAGGGACAATGCTGTCAAATCAACATTTAAAAGGCCCAATGCAGCTGTTTTTACATCAATATAAAAATCATTTCTGGGTAACAATTAAGTACAATACTGTGATATTTTTTCCATTAAAATTGTCAAAAATAAACAAATAGCTTTTTCAAAAAACAATTTCTCAAGCAAGAATTTTTCCTGGTAGTGGTTTGAGTGGAGAGGAGACAACTGAAAACTAGCTGTTACTGGCAGAGAGGTTTGGAACTCTGTTATTGGTCGATTAACTAGGATTACCGCCTGGTGATGTTACCAGGCAAGCCCTGCTGATTAGAAGTTCCTGTGTAGATTATATTTTCAACTAGCAACTATCAGGAAATAGCACTGGTCAATTGTCAACACTTTTACAGTGTTTGTTTCATCAGCTGTACAATATGATACAAAACACAAAAACAGAATTTTGACTGCACTGGGCCTTTAAGTGCAGAGTAACTCCTGTCACTATCATACATGTAACATGGTGCACATAATGTGAACTTCTTCTCACCTGGTACAGCTACCCCATACACAGCCACATCGGCCTGGCCCAGCAGACCACTCAGTGTTCCCTCCACCTCGGTGGTGGAGACGTTCTCTCCTCTCCAGCGGAACGTGTCCCCACTGCGGTCCCGGAAGTACATGTAGCCCAGCTCATCCATCACCAACACATCCCCTGGGAGGAGGTAGAGAGAGGTGAGTTAATGACACATTACATCGTGGTAAAGACAATGAAAAGATAAGGACTGATATAATAGCATTAATTCCAAGTATGATAACCCAAGTAAACATATTAAATCCATAATTATAGTTTAATCACACTAAAGGCCTGTGGGTTTACCTGACAGATATGCTGAGTCATTTTTCTTGAAAACGTTGTTGGCGATCTTCTTCCTGGTGGCGTCCTGGTTGGCGTAGCCATCAAACCTCCGTAGCGGGTCCTGTTGGTTGATCCTTCCCACCAGCAGCCCTGGCTCCCCTGAAGAGAGGAGTGGTACATGGAGAGGTCAAATCTATCCAAGTGTAGTTATGAATCCCTTTTTACATACATTTTTCACAACATGCTTTACAGTTACCCAGGTTAACATTCACACAGTTTTTGTAAAAGTCCTATATTTATCGATAGTCTCTAAAAAATTTGATTTTCGATATCAGTGCCCATTTACTTACCAGGACGGCAGGGCACACACAGGCCGTGCCTGTCCCTCACCAGCTCCGTGGTCTCCTCATCCACTTTCATGAGGCGGATTGGGTACACATTGGGCAGGATGCGGCTGTTGAACCCACAAGCTCCCACCTTGTCAGTGGAGAAGACATAAAAAGTATTTGATACTGCAGGAAGATCATTTTATGTAAATAAGAAATAATAATGGCCCAATAATAGATCCTTGAGGTACACCACATTGTATTGTGGCTCTATAAAAGTTGCAGTCTTTAGCAAAAATATATTGCTCTCTATTATTTACATAACTGTTGATTTTTGGCAGTTGACAACATTGCCCATGACCCCTACCTTGCCGTCCATGTTGGCGATGCTACAGTTGCATTCGGTGGCTCCGTAGAACTCCCCAACCTGGGCCACCCCAAAGCGCTCGGTGAAGGCCTCCCAGACGCTAGGGCGCAGCCCATTCCCCACTGCCAGGCGAACCCGGTGACCCTTCTCAGATGGCCGCACCGGCTGGGACAGCAGGTAGCGACAGATCTCCCCTATGTACTGCACCACCTAGTGGACGGATGGGGTACAGCGTAGACATCAGATTTAAATTCAATGCGGGTTTCAATCAAAAATCTTATAGCTGCACATCGACCACTCAAGAGTCAGGATGTTGTTCCTATGCTCATAGAATAGGATACATAAAGCTTTTTTCTACTTACAGTGCAGTTGTGCTTGATGCAATCTTCCCAGAAGCGACTGGCTGAGAATTTCTTCTTCACCACCACAGTGAGTCCATTGATGAGACACTGGCCTACACCCATTATGTTACCTGTACAGGAGAGGAACATGGGAAAGCCAGTGAGGGTGACAGGTTGAGGAGGAGAATCAGGACCACACTGTCAGACCAAACAAAATGACTCCTGAAAGACAGTGGAAAGTGGTGGGACAGAAACAAAAGATGGAGAGAAATATGAAGCCAGAGATGAAGAGAAGACACACACACCTGCAGAGTGGTAGAGGGGAAGGCAGTCGTAGATGATGTCATCCTGGCGCATGCGGAAAGCATGGTAGCCAAAAGCAGCGATGCGGTAATACCTGAAGACAGAACAACACAAAAAGGATTCAATAATCAAATACATGAATTCAGTGGGTGCTAAGCTATAGCATTCGGAATCATCATACGCAGAAACACACCAGACAAGTGTATCGCTGCTGGATATTAGGGTGCTGAGACAGAGACTCACCGACTGTGCACTACTATGGCAGCTTTAGGGAGTCCTGTGGTGCCTGAGGTGTATATATAGAACAGACGATCTGTTGGGGTTGGTGGTTGTGGGGGAGGATGGAGAGAGGATAGGGTGAAGAGAAGGACAGGGGGGGACATGGGAGGGTGGAGGAAGGATGAAGGAAGAGAGGATGGAGGGAAGAGGGAAGCAGGGAAGGATGGAGAGAGGAAGGGAAGGTTAAATAACATGACACACAACTACAGAGAGACAAGTGGCAAACCAAGATGCTGACACACACTCACACTGTTCTCACACCACATCTAAATGAGAACACAGAGACCCCATTTAGCAAAACCCTGCATCTCCATAATACTCTCCGGGATGGCCAGTTGACTGACTGGGCTGCCCACTGATACGCCTGAGACTGACTAAGCAATGCCCTAGAGAAAGTTTCCCAAACCTCTCCTCGAGTACTCCCAGCCTGTTCCACTTATTCAATCTATCCCCGTTCTAGTACACCTGATAAAAATAAATAAATATATATATTTAACTGTTATTTAACTAGGCAAGTCTGTTAAGAACAAATTCTTATTTACAATGATGGCCTACCCCCCCAAACCCGGACGACGCTGGGCCAATTGTGCGCTGCCCTATGGGACTCCCGATCACGGCCCTGGGAACGAACTAGGGTCTGCAGTAACGCCTCCAACACTGCAATGCAGTGCCTTAGACCGCTGCGCCACTCAGGAGGCCTGATACAACTAGCAAGGGCTTGATGATTAGTTGTCAGGTTAAATCAGGTATGCTAGTACTGGAATAGATCAAATACATGGAATTGGCTGAGGGCATGTGAGGAGAAGTTAATTTTCCCTGGAGATAAGTTCATACTAACAACACATGATTTAGTGACTCAAAGCTCAGCTGACACCTGGAGCTGTCAATCAAAGCCACATCTGCCCTAGACTGAATCTGTGACACGGATACCAAAGAATAACCAGGACTGAGCAGAATCCAAAATCACCAGGAAATTGGGATGGATCAATCATCTTAGGGAAAGAGCTTACAATTTAGTCTTGGTAATTACAGCTCTTTGTCTGAACAAGACAGTGACTGACAAGGAAAAGTGACTGAACTGTTTCATTTCACTTGAAAAAGTGAGGATGACAGTGGAATATTCATGTGGAAACACTACATGCATACAGATCATTTTTTTTCTTGTGGGCTCATTTTACCCGTCAGCTCTGACCTACTAAGCTGTCAATGTGAGATGGGTATTAGCAGATAGTTGTTGACTCTAGCTAAACTGTTTTACATATGGTGAAATCCATTTTATCTTGTTGGAGACTGGCCAGAGATTGTGAGGTATATGTTACCTTGGCAGCAAGAGAGCATAGTAGTGCGTAGTATTATGATGTTATACACAATATTACATTCTGAAATGCTTCAAAAGAAGTGTCCAGCCACAGGTATCTGTAAATTATAGGAGACTGGATGAACAATAAGATGTGAGGGGAAGGAGGACACTCACCATTGAAGCTCTTGGGTGGGATGCAGGGAGGAGGGGGCAGTGTAGGGGCCGAGGCCAGGATAAGGTCCAGATTCTGGGCAGCCAGGGAGGCCAGACAGTCTACACTGAGCTCTCCTGTACAAAACCGCACCATCGACGGGCTCAGGGATGAGCTCACCTCCAACATGGCTGAGGAGACGAAGAAAGAGAGAAGGGAGAGAGATAGAGGAGGGAGAGAAATAGAGGAAAGAGAGGGAGGCAGAGACGAGGGAGAAAGAAAGGGGGAGAAATAAATGAGGGAGAGCGATGACGGGAGAGAGATGGAGGGACAGAGAGAGAGAAGAGGCAGAGAGAGAGGGAGAGAGGAGTGGGAGAGGGATAGAAGAGGGATAGGGATATAATAGGAATAGAAGAGGGAGAGGGATAGAAGACAGAGAGAAATAGAGAAGGCAGAGTAGAGGAGTGAGCAATAAGATATTTCAGAAGGGGACTTTCACTGGGAGAGTGAATACAGAATTGAAAGGTAGATTAACTACCTGATCAAGGGAAGAGACAAATCATAATTACAAGAAAGATAGTGTACTGATGCATTATGCATAGAATGTTGACAAAAAAGTGCAACAAAATAAATGAGCAGACAGAACGTCACTGTTGGAAAACATAATGTTGACCCAGACAGAATACTGACATAAGCAGACGGAACACTGCTGCCAGACAGAATGTTGACCCAGCCAGCCAGAATCAATACAGAATTCTGAGATGGAATATTGCAACAGACCATCAGAAAAAATTTTTGAACGCTTTATAATGATAGTTAGATGTCTGAAATAAGCAGACGTAAGACTGTTGCCAGACAGTTGACCCACCCAGATGTACAGAGACAGAATTCTGAGATGGAATATTGCAACAGGCCATCAGAACATTGGAAATTATCTTTGGAATGCTTGCAAGAAGCCTGCATTGACTGATTTAGGACCAGTTTTGCCTTTTAAATCATAATGAATAAGAGGAGTGACCCGATCCTTGATCAGCACTCGTACTCTGAGACGCTTTTCCCCCCATCTCTGAATCCCACCTACCACCAGCCAGCTCGGCTCCGAAAACGATCCCTCTGGACGCAGACACTCCAACACAGTGCAGGAGAGCGTCCCTCCGCAGGTTGAAGTTGATGAGTGCTGCTTCCACCCCCACCTTGGCCAGGCCCAGCCAGAGGGCCACCTGCAAGGGCCGGCTCTCCATGAAGAGGGCCACCACATCCCCCGGGGCCCAGCCCTGGGTCAGAGCCCATTGGGCCACAGCGTTAGACAGCAGGTCCAGCTGGGTGAAGGTCCACATCTCTCCTGTGGCATCGTAGATGAGGGCGGGTTTATTTGGGTGCTGCTTCACCGTCTGGCCAAAGATGGAGGGGATATTGCTGTTGCGTCGTAGGTGGTGCCACAAGGCTATCTTTACTCGTAACAACACGTAAAGGCCACTGGAAGGAGTACAGAGAGGGAGATTGGGGAGAGAATGTTACTATTTTACCATTACCTATAGTGATGATGACTGTAACTAGTAAAAGGTACATTTCCTGAAGAAAATGTGTGTGCCTGCTTCAGCAGTCTAAATGTGTTTTTTTATGGTTGTAGGAGAAGTTGACGCAAGCACACTACATATTCTTAACAAATTAAAGGCACTCACTTTAGGTCTCTTTTTGCAGTACGGACTACGATGTAGAGGTACTTCCAACCACCTGTGCCCAGAAAGACCCCAAAGCCTGCTGCTAAGCTCCAGGACCAGGGGACCCCGAAGAGACGCAGCAGACCCAGCGATCCCAGAGACAAAGAGGCACTTGCTGCATTGCGCATCCTAGCAGTGGAGGAGAGGAGTTTCAAAGGGGTATAAGGGTGGGATAAGTGTGAGAGATAGGCCTACAGCATGGTGTTAAAATGTAATGGCAAAGGGCTAAGGATAGAAGGTGTACAACACGTGGCAGTGGAGGGCAGATGTAAGAGGGCTTTTGGACCAGTCGCTCTTATAAAAATGACTAACTTGACTGTAAATGACTACCTAACTTGACTAATTTGAACAGTGAAAATGTAAATATGTGTAATGAATTAAAATTAAATGCGAGGCAGCCACGACCTTATAGCATGGCTTATAGGATTACATACTGTATAGTTGGTGTTTGAACCGTGATGTATTTGTTGTTGTAGGCAGGCTAGTTAAAGTGCACTGTGCAAAAATGTTATCATATAATGTAGCGTTGACTACAGAACGTAGGCCTAGTCTCTTACCTATGATCATTCACGACCCGACGACGAACTATTTGAGAGCGAAGTCCCTAACCTTTCACCTAGTAACCGAGTATTCTACAAAACGTTCAATAGCGCTTTAGCCACTACCAGGCTTGTATACAAATTACAATAGCCACCACACGCTGTTGAGTTCGTTGCAAGGATAACATTTATCATTTGAAATTTTGCTACATGAATACGTATCTAAATGTTACAACAGTCCGACAGTTTAACTGTCACCACACCAAATAGCTATCAGAACAACACCTAGTTACTCTGTAACAATGCATCAATTTATGAACATCAAATACATAGCCTACGCGCTCTAAACAATTCCGAAACAGCAGATTCACTAAATGATGGAATGACTAGACAGTTAATGGATACTTATCTATTTGTAGTAGCCAAACTATAAGAATCGCAATACTATGTACTCCATATTGAATGTTATTGCATTGCGACGACCACCAACAGCACCGCCCAAATTGTATCGTCCTTTCTCTGTGAACTCAGCCATTTGCTCCACATCGAATTACCGACTCAATCCCATTGGCCGATGTTATGATGACGAAGGGGAATCCGCCTCTTGACCCGCCTGTTTCAGGTTCACTTCATCCAGTTGACCAATGATTGAAATTATTGCTACATATTGAGAATATTAAATCGCATTCAGACAAATACTGTGTACTGTATACAGATATCCTACTGAAACGATATATGTGTGTGATGCAAAAAGCCCTGATCTATTCTCTACTTTGTTATACAGAGGCTCTCAAGTAGGCTATACTTTCCTTATGAGTCACATAGTTTTGACCTCTACAGTAGCCTAATTCGTTCTACAAATGTTGAAATGAAACTTTGTGAAGGAGCAGCTGTTTATTTTGAATCACAATGAAGCAATTCCATGCGGCCATCTAAAGTAAACATAAACATTACACTCTGGTGGGTTAAAAACAAAGATGATCTATTATATTGACAAGATAGTCAAGGGGCCGCTCTAACAATGGAAATAATGTCCTCAAATATGGAAACAGGTGCGGTAGGCGAGATCAGGTGGGAACATTCTAGCCAATGAGAAGGGAAGAAAAAGCGTGGGAACAACAGGCAAAACTCTGATATAAAGTACTTTTTTTCAAAGTTGCCGAAATGCCACGTGTAACAACCTAACCATTACAAAATATATATTCGATCAAATAAGCCTAACATAGCAAATTAGCAATTACATTTTTTGTTGACCAAATTTGACACTCTCTCTTTCATGGAAAGATTTTGGGGGGAGTAAACCCTCTCACTTCGCCTCTTCTTTTCTGTTAACAAGCTTTTCAACATAAATAGAGTAGTACAAATTAGAGACTGATAAGCTTGCAGGTGTTTACAGGTCACCAAACTTAGTGAAACATCTCTAATCTGTTTATGAGTTGACTATCCCATGATTGCCAACTGCTCTTCTGCTATGAGTATATGTCCACATTCTTGTACTGTAGGCCCATGCATCGATGTGAAGCATCTCAAACCTGTTTCACTTCAGGTTTTTGAGTTCTCTCTTCACTCAGTTAATCACAGAGAGTGTATCCACAAATGGGAATATCTTTACACACATTCATGGGTCAGTGTAGTCCGATCCCCTGTCTGCGTGAGGCTGTAGTGCAGGAGCTGCTCTGTGTCAGGGTGGACCTGGAGTCTGGCTGGAGGACACGGAAGACCCTGCGCAGCACAGCCCGTCTGAGCAGGATGTAGACCCAGGGGTCCAGGATCTGGTTCCAGTTGGCCATGCGGAGGCCCAACAGAACCAGCCTCTCTGACTGACGTACCGTGTGGCCGGAGCCTCGCACGCCGCGGCAGAACTGACCCATCAGCAGAGAGATGGAGATCTGGTGATGGTGGACAGAAAGCCACTATGTTAAGGACATAAAAGCCACTGTGGGTCACTGAAAGGCACACTGCATATGAGACAGGCCTGAATCCATGAGGTGAATATGTTGTAATCTACTATTAATTTTAGTAGAAAACAAGCAAAAGCCTTGCCTACAATAAGCAGGTTACCAATGTTAAACCATCTACAGTATAAACAAGGTCAAATGTCAGTGGAGGCTCTAGCTACTCACTAGAAAGGGGCTCCAGCACACACAGGACACCATCGTGATCACTGTCAACTGGGCCATCATCTCTACATCCAACGAGCGTAGGGGAGAGGAGGAGGAAGAGGTTCTCCCATATCGTCCTGGTGCTGCTGTAGTGTTTGTCCTGATGCCCTGGGAGCTGAGCCTGGCCTGCAGCAGAGCCAGCCCACTCAGGGTGTTACAAATTAGGGAGAGGCTGAGTGCCGTGAGCCCCAGGCTGGAGAAGGTGAGGGCCAGGCTGGCGTCAGCCGTGGAGAGCGGCCCGTGGACTGTCAGAAAGCACCAGGTACCAGGGAATTGGGCTGTGTAACTACCCACGTCCACCAGGGGGAGCCCGGCCAGCAGCAGGTCCAGGGAGGACAGCAGGAGGACAGCCAGACGCATGTGGGCCACCGTGATCAGGGCAGAGTGGAGGAGGGGCTGGGTGATGCCCATACAACGCTCCACGGCCATGGCACTGCCCAGTAATAGAGGGCACAGGCCGAAGAACACCAAGCTGGCACCGAACAGTTGGCAGAACATCCCGGTAGGCTCGGTGGTGTCAGGCACTCTTGCAGCCACCCTGCGACTCCGACCCAGGTGCAGATGGTGGGCAAAGGCACCAGGGATCAAATTACCAGCCAGGTCGGTTAGCAGTAGAGCCCCCACTAACAGCAGGAACTGAGCTTTGGCCCGATGTCGGAAGTGGACATAGGACTTGGCCAGGATGCCCAGGGCGCTTAGGTTTGAAAGGCCACCCAGGGTCATGGTGAAACAGGACAATCCTAAGGGAGGGTTGATGGGGGGTGGCAGTGTGGTGGCATTCAGGGTCTGGATGGATGGACAGGGGCAGGAGGAGAAGTTGAGCTCTGGGAGGTGGTGGAGAACGGAGGGAGATGACGGGGCAGAGACTGTAGCCATGATGTCATAGAGGAGCAAGGAGTCTTCAGCTTCAATGCCATCTGCAAAGAATGAGAGATATTAAGTTGAAGACTGGTTAAAACGTTTGTAAGCAAACAGTACTTTTGTATTAGATCTATGTAATCCAGCCTGGTCTCATAGACTTGACGTAACATAATACATGTGCCATGGATTTACGTGCAGAATAATATGAAATGCTCTGAGACCAGATTGTGTAATGAGTTGTAATGGGACAGAGATGAGTACTGGCGTGACTTTAGTAGAGACAATTTGAGAATGTCTTACTTACATAAGGCCATTGAACAGTTAAAAATAAATTATGTTGAATTGTCATAAGGAAATGTCTCTCCAAAGGGCAATTCATTTTCTGCATGGCTACAACTTAGTACTAATTTAATTTAACACAACTCCTAGATATCTCAAGTGCACCTGTGTGATTACGATTGTATGTTTCCATTTGAGGAGGCACATTGAGTGATTATAGTAGTGACAGGTGGTCTGTGTAGGACTCTTGAGGATTTTAACTTTGCATTAGAGTAGACCCTGATTGCACTGAAAAGTCTGTAATGAGACACTAATGGGAACTTGCCTGGCGCTTTCTTTGCCTCTGTGCCCTTTCAGGAACCATATCCAAACACTTACAGTGCATCTGGAAAGTACTCAGACACCTAGATTTTTTCCACAATTTGTTACGTTACAGCCTTATTCTAAAATTTATTAAATCATTTCCCCCCCTCGTCAATCTACACACAATACCCCAAAATGACAAAGCAAGAACAGGTTTTTATAATTTTTTGCAAATTTACTATAAATAAAATACTGAAATATCATATTTACATAAGAATTCAGACCCTTTACTCAGTACTTTGTTGAAGCACCTTTGGCAGTGATTACAGCTTAGTCTTCTTGGGTATGACGCTACAAGCTTGGCACACCTGTATTTGGGGAGTTTCTCCCATTCTTTTCTGCAGATACCCTCAAGCTCTGTCAGGTTGGATGGGGAACGTCGGTGCAGAGTTATTTTCAGGTCTCTCCAGAGATGTTTGATCGGGTTCAAGTCCAGGCTCTGGCTAGAGACTTGTCCCAAAGCCCTTCTCTCCCAATTGCTCAGTTTGGCCAGGTGGAAGAGTCTTGGTGGTTCCAAACTTCTTCCATTTAAGAACGATGGAGGCCACTGTCTTCTTGGGGACCTTCAATGCGGCAGGCGTTTTTGGTATGCTTCCCCAGATCTGTGCCTCGACACAATCCTGTCTACGGAGCTCTACGGACAATTCCTTCGACCTCGTGGCTTGGATTTTGCTCTGACATGCACTGTCAACTGTGGGACCTTATATAGACAGGTGTGTGACTTTCCAAATAATGTCCAATCAATTGAATTTACCACAGGTGGACTCCAATCAAGTTGTAGATGATCAATGGAAACAGGATGCAACTGAACTACATTTTTAGTCTCATAGTAGAGGGTCTGAATACTTATGTAAATAAGATATTTAGGTTATTTTTATTTATTTTTCCCCAAAAATCTAAAAACCTGTTTTCGATGTGTTATTATGGGGTATTGTGTGTAGATTGATGAGGAAAAATGATAATTTTAGGATAAGGCTGTAACTTAACAAAATGTGGAAAAACTTGAGGGGTCTGAGATGGGTCTGAATACACCTCTCTGGGAAGAGGAAAGGTGGGGGTGTATGCTTCATGATTAACGACTCATGGTGTATTCATAACAACATACAGGAACTCAAGTCCTTCTGCTCACCCGACCTAGAATTCCTTACAATCAAATGCCGGCCATTTTACCTACGAAGAGAATTCTCATCAGTTATAGTCACAGCTGTGTACATTCCCCCTTAAGCAGACACCAAGACGGCCATCAAGGAACTTCACTGGACTATATGCAAACTGGAAACCATATATCCTGAGGCTGCATTTATTGTAGCTGGGGATTATAAGGCTACCTAAATTCTACCAGCATATTGATTGCGCTACGCGCATGGGCAAAATCCTCGATCACTGCTACTCTAACTTCCGCGATGCATACAAAGCCCTCCCTCGCCCTCTCTTCGGCAAATTCGACCACGACGCCATCTTGCTCCTACCGTCTTATAGGCAGAAACTCAAACACGATGAACCAGTGACGAGAACCATTCAACGCTGGTCCGACCAATCGGAAGCCACGCTTCAAGATTATTTTGATCAAGCGGACTGGAATATGTTCCGGTCAGCCTCAGAGAACAACATCGACCTATACGCTGACTCGGTGAGTGCGTTTATAAAGAAGTGCATTGGAGATGTTGTACCCACTGTGACTATTAAAACCTACCCTAACCAGAAACTGTGGATGGATGGCGGCATTTGCGCAAAACTGAAAGCCCGATCCACCGCATTTAACCATGGAAGAGGTCTGGGAATATGACTGAATATAAACAGTGCAGTTATTCCCTCCGCAAGGCAATCAAACAAGCGAAATGCCAGTACAGGGACAAGGTGAAGTCACAATTCAACGGCTCCGACACGAGACGTATGTGGCAGGGTCTACAGGAAATCACGGATACAAAAAGAAAACCAGCCACGTCTCGGACACCGACGTCACGCTTCCAGACAAACTAAACACCTTCTTTTCCTGCTTTGAGGATAATACAGCACCCCCCCCCCCCCCCCCCCCCC
>QNTS01002279.1:4730-31529 GCA_003317085.1 Hucho hucho | reverse complement strand
TAGTATGACAGGCAGTATGGCTATAGGTTACTTATAGTATGACAGGCAGTATGGCTCTAGGTTACTTATAGTATGACAGGCAGTATGGCTATAGGTTACTTATAGTATGACAGGCAGTATGGCTCTAGGTTACTTATAGTATGACAGGCAGTACGGCTATAGGTTACTTATTGTATGACAGGCAGTATATAGAACTGAGATGTGAATTTATAAGTAATGTATTCAGTAACTGACACAGACAGACATGTTTAAACTATAGGCACACAGCGACCAGCTGTAAATTTGCACACACACACAAACATGGTTTCCTCTTGGACTTTTCCACCCTCCCACACAGGAAAGTATGCTGAGAGATTGAGTGGGTCAGCTATTGTATCTCTGTCTGTTTCTGGACTCTGTCTCTGTATTGCAGAATTGCTTTTTTGAGACAGTGAGACAGCAGATGAACTCAGAACATAACATGCGTCAGAACACAGAAAATGAATAATGGTTGATGGTTAAAGTAGCTAACTAGCTAAAATGCTAAAGTTGTCCTTGAACCTTTGATTTGCTAGATGTTCGTGTTATATGCCCACCAATCCACTCCGAACAACAACCCTCCTTTCGATTTTGCTTCAAATAACCTTCTGTCTTATATAACCATACCAAACATAACATATTATACTCATTTGAGTTTCCCGGATTTACTTTTACCATGTTACGTCTAGTCTATGAGACCAGGCTGGAATTACTAGTTGGCACAGTCCAGTCCTAGCTCAGACTGCAATGTTGACTGGTTTTATGGATGAGCATGCTTTGTAAAACAAACAATATTGTAGCAAGTTTGCTTGAGGATTGTGGGTAATTGAGAATTCCTGTCCATTATTTCACTAAGCTTTGTACCTGTAATTTTGGTACTTTATTCTGACAGTATTACTTGTTAAAGTCCATATATGAAATATAGTATTAATCTCCCATATGAATTAGAGGACATTTCCTAGTGTGGGGACTTTCTACGTGGACTTCAACGGAACAGAGGCCAGTAACTTACAGGAAGTTGACCTTCTGAAGGTGTTGATGGGAGGATGTGGTGATCTAAGTGTGAGATTCTGTAAATTTAAACCAATAACCAACGACCGGGTTAATGGAAACATGAAATACTGGAACAATTTTATAAATGCCGACAGACAATTTGTTCGTCTGACAAGGTGGAATCTTTATTATCACTTTATTTTGGTGGCAAGTGCTAGCAATAACATTGCGTGGAGATATTTTTTCAACATTGCACATTCATGGGTAAGTAATTGGAGCCTATTGAGCATAATTGTCACGGTTTGTTGATGGAGCGGACCAAGACACAGTGAGGTTTCCAGTAAACATACTTTAATTAAGTGCAAACTGGCAAAAAACAATAAACAAATAATGAACCGTCACGCAGGTGTGGCTCACGCAGGTGTGGCTCACGCAGGTGTGGCTCACGCAGGTGTGGCTCACGCAGGTGTGGCTCACGCAGGTGCAAACAATAACCCACAATGCAGGTGGGAAAAGGAACAACCTAAATAGGATTCCCAATTAGAGGCAACGACAACCAGCTGCCTCTAATTGGGAACCACTCTCAAAAAACCACCATGAAGTCTGTAAGACAACCCTAGTCACGCACTGACCTAACCCCCATAGAGAAACTCAGAGGGCTCTCCATGGCCAGGACGTGACAATAATCTCCCAGACACCCAGCACATCCACGAGGGGTCACAACCTTTGTGACAGTTAAGAATTGGATGCAGCTAAGAAGAAACAAAACACTAAGTTGGTAAATTTAGTGGAAACCTGCCCATTTGTAACAAGCATGTTAACAAGCATTCATTGTTACACCTCTGTAATTACAGACCACAATTACATGTTGTTATTACAGTGTAACTTTGTTGTTACAGTTAACTACAAAACTTGTTACAGTGTAATTTCACATGTAATTACACTCTAATAAGGACCCCGTAAAAGGAAGTGTTACCCAACATGGCTATCTAATGAAACAGGCGCACATCTGTCAAACTCAATGTACACCCACCTCCAGTGGTAGAAAAAGTACTCAATTGTCATACTAAAGATACCTTAATAAAAAAAGACTCAAGTAAAACTGAAAGTCACCCAGTAAAATAATACTTTAAGTATCTTGTTTTAAATGACACCCAACCCATGTGACAACCAGCTCCATCTCCCATACAGCACAGTTCATACTGTTGCCTGCACAGATGTGAATTGATGAAGTTATAGCAGTGACAGGCCTGTAAACTGGGAAGGCCAGATTGTTTATTTAAATCAACCAGTAACTGAGAGTGCAGTGCAGGTTCCAGATAGGGTATGAAACTCTTATCTGCGGTGTTCACACAGGATGCTACTGCCAGTGTACCGGCAGGGAGGGGAGAGTTAGGCCCAAACGTTGTACTACTACTACTGAATCTGATGCCATAAATAAGTGCCGTATACAATAGTCAATGTTCCCACTTCTCGTTGGTAAATTCCTCCTGTTGTCCTGTAGTGTAAATTTGTCAATGCGATGACTGAAGGCTGTGAGAAAGTTGTCCAGGTCATATGTGGTTCAGGGGTGATACGGTGGAGAGGACAGGACACAAAACACAATCAACCCTATTAGCATTCACTTTATGAAAGAATTTTAGGACCATCAAGCAGTCATTTAGCAAACAGTGTTACTGTTAGGTTTGCGTAGGTTCAACTGAGATAGGAACGATAATACACCTGAACTTGGTTAAAATAATTGTTTAATTCAAAAGTTAATAAATGGCAAATGCAATTTCCGTATATACGGGTTCACTGTAACATCACGCAGGACGAAACAAAAAACTGGCCAACACCCAAAAAGTTCTTATTAAATACCCCGACAGAGTTTAGTTCCCACCTCGGGATGGGCCTATCAGAACAGTGGCTGGGCGTGGTTTAAACTTGCCTGGCCAATCGTTGTCACACAGGCTGGTCCCAGCCTCTTGGCGCTCTTTTTGATTTATCTTCTTGTTTTTGGCAGCTCAGTACTTTTCCACCAGACAGGGTCTTGAGATAAAGACCCTACACCCCCCACTTTTAACCACAAGTCAGCAATTTTCTCAAGATGTCCGCACAGGGGTTACACATACACAAGTCCTTACAGAATAACCCCCAATATGAGTAATAGCAATTAGCAATTGTTGATACTATTATGGTATAAAAATGTCAGAACCCCACATTACTTAAATAGGTAGATTATCAGCGTACCAGTAGCTGTGATCTGAAGTGTTGAGTGATTTACACAGGGATGTAGCGACATCTTGTGGACACATGGACGTCTTGCAACGCTTTTATAAAATAAAGTATTGTACATTTTTCAACTTTACGTTGGTTCACCGAAAATTTCCCAACGGATCACAAAAAAACTGTAACTGTAATCTCTTACCAGCAAACATATCGTAATCAGATTACAGACTACTTCTGAAAAACCAGACGATTACTTATTGGATTACGTTTAAATTCTGAAGGATGTTTGCACCTTTCTATATTCTCAATGATATTTAAATCAGCACTTAAAAAAGTTTACATTTTTCTGCCTGAGTCTGACCAGTATGATGACACATCAAATGCGTTTGTTTGAACGATCGCGAGAAAATAGTATGAACATGCTTTTATAGGCTACAGTCCAAGCAATGCCTTCAGAAGGCGTGACTGTTGTCAGCATCCAAAGATTATCAATTTGAATAAACGCTTGGAAAACGACAGCAGTGGTGTAGTCTACGGGCGATACAGATATAACTTATTATTGATATCTACAAAGCGCATTGATGTGAATCACACTGCTGCTCTCTTATTTAGCTATTAGCTTTTTGCACATTATGGATAGTGGTTGTTGTGGATGGCTTCTCACAAATGTATACAGTACCAGTCAAAAGTTTGGACAGACCTACTCATTGCAGGGTTTTTATAGATTTTTACTATTTTCTACATTGTAGAATAATAGTGAAGACATCACAACTATGAAATAACACATACTGAATCATGTAGTAACCCACAAAAGTGTTAACTACACAAATCAAAATATATTTTATGAGATTCTTCAAAATAGCCACCCTTTGCCTTGATGACAGCTTTGCACTCTCTTGGTATTCTCTCAACCAGCTTCACCTGGAATGCTTATCCAACAGTCTTGAAGGAGTTCCCACATATGTTGAACACTTGATGGCTGCTTTTCCTTCACTCTGCTGTCCAACTCATCCCAAACCATCTCAATTGGGTTAAGGTTGGGTGATTGTGGAGGCCAGGTCATCTGATGCAGCACTCCATCACTCTCCTTCTTGGTCAAATAGCCTTTACACAGCCTGAAGGTGTGTTGGGTCATTGTCCTGTTGAAAAACAAATGATAGTCCCACTAAGCACTAAACCAGATGGGATGGCGAATCGCTGCAGAATGCTGTGGTAGCCATGCTGGTTAAGTGTGCCTTGAATTCTAAATAAATCATAGACAGTGTCACCAGCAAAGCACCGCCACACAATTACACCTCCTCCTCCATGCTTCACGGTGGGAACCACTCATGCGGAGATAATCCGTTCACCTACTCTGCGTCTCACAAAGACACGGCGTTTGGAATCAAAAACTCAAATTTGAACTCAGACCAAGGGACAGATTTCCATCGGTCTAATGTCCATTGCTTGTGTTTTTTGGCCCAAGCAAATCTCTTTTTCTTATTGGTTTCCATTAGAAGTGGTTTCTTTGCAGAAATTCGACCATGAAGGCCTGATTCATGTAATCTCCTCTGAACAGCTGATGTTGAGATGTGTCTGTTACTTGAACTCTGTGAACCATTTATTTGGGCTGAAATCTGAGAAAATATAGAAAATAGTCAAAATTAAGAAAAACCCTGCAATGAGTAGGTGTGTCCAAAGTTTTGACTGGTACTGTATGTGTATTTTAACCCAATAATGGTTTAATTGAAGAAGTTTAAACTGCCTATCAATCATTGTTTATGAGATCAGCTTACAGCCAGTGAAAAATGACTCTTGCAATGGCTGCACAGTGCGGATCCAGGGCCTGATTAACGTGGGGGATTACAGGGTCTGAATCCCTGGGGCCCAAGCCCGTAGGGGGCCCTTGATGCAGAGTGTAGATAGCCTGCTTCCACTCTGCTAATCATCAGATGGGGGGAGGAGAGGAGAGGAGGTAGGGGGCCCACGTGGGTAACAAGGGGGAGGTTTCCCTCCTTTCCCCCACCGCCCTTCGCCAGAGCAGGAGGCCACAGTTCATGGAGCAAAAAGGTTTGTAGTTGAAACGACAGCGTCCAGGCACAGACCCAAGCGCTGGATGTGGGAGACCGAGGCAGGAAGACCCGGTTCACCAACAACCCCTGATGCCCCTCGGACACGGCCGACGCACCTGCAACATCCATTAATGGCCATCTATGTAAACTCTAACATTGATTTATCCTGCAATAGATGTTGTTCAATTGGTAATATAAATTGTTGTCTTCTTCTAATGCTGCTTAAAGGGAAAGTAATCCAAAAGTAACTGAAAGCAATCAGATTATGTTACTGAGTTTGGGTAATCCAAATGTTATGTCACTGATTACAATTTTGGACAGGTAACTAGCAACTGTAACGGATTACATTTAGAAAGTAACCTACCCAAACCTGCTCCCAACACATTCTAAACTTATTCCCACAACAGAATGCCTTCAAACACATTTTAAATAAAGAAAGTTACATACATAAAATAAAAAAGTATACACAATAATGTTATTTCAATACAAAGTAAAACCACAATACTGCCCTACACAGGCAAAAGCAGTAGCTATGTAAAAAAGTAACTGCAAAATCTGACTTCAAAGTCTTTTTCCGTCTAGACAGACAGCAATTTTGGATACTTCAGGATATATTCTGATCGACTTGCTTGTTCTTGTGTCAGGAAACTAAATATCACATTAATCAGATAATATACCTGGCCATCACAACAGATCAAATATATTTGACGAATTCGTAGTTATTGCACTTGGTCTTTGTAGGGCAGAATAGCCTAACATTTTTAGGCAATCACCATTGACCTAATATTGAGTTTCTTGGCTCTAGATATGTTTAACATAGACATGATGTCATATTACAATAAACTGTATGTCCAAGCGAAATAAGCTCTAGTCTACTGCAGAATCAAGGGTTTCCACCACTGCTGTTTCCATTCGTCTGTTAGAAATGCGTAGGCTTCACAGGCCATAGCCTAAAGTGGATCAGGCAGATATCTGCTCAGTTGCTGAAACAATTCATGCACCTAACCCCAGTACCATTTGGATCAGATTGGTATTCCTGTTTCTAAAGGACAAATTGGCACGCTCTACAGGCATGGTTAATAGGAAAGACACTTTGAAGAACTAACTTTGAAGAACTTCCTCCACCTGAACAACTTAGAGTATCACCTGGGATGAACTTCTCATCAACCTGCCTGGGCGGTCCTAGGGCAACTGGCACAGAGCCCAACTTCATGGCATTGAACAGTTTCTCAGTCATATAGACAGGGTGTTCTCTCGTATTGTCAAATGACAAGTAGTAACTTACAGCTGGCCACCGTGCTTGTGTATTCCTCATGACTAATTTGTGTGTTATTTAAAGTGGGCTCCATATGTGTTGATAGTGATGAACTTGCTCAGGAGTTGGTAATATTTGACCCTATAGTGGTTCTCGTTCCAGTTGCTTACAATCCAGCAGTTTGTAACCTTCTGAATGGGTAGGTCTTGCTCAATCTCACTGTTCTTGAAGACTAATCTCTTGCGCACTTCAATGTCAGAATTCCAGCGGTAGTTCTACGTCACGTTGAAGAGTTTCCCCAGTCCAGATGTCTTACGTGTGTTTATTGGCGACTCAAAATTCATCCACACCCATTTCTGGAAAGTGGGCCCGGGGTTCTTGGGGCAGGTTGGATAAATCCTCTTCGATCTCTCTGTGGTGGATGAGAACGGCATCCCCTTGACTGTACAGCTCCCTGTCCACTGTCAGGTGACAGCCTTCGATGTTGAACGTTTGACCTGCAGGATGTGAGGTCGAAGTGATATTTGAAGTGCCAGAACCAGACCAGTAGTATGGTGTCTTTGTCTTGTGACCTGTCTTGAACTGGAGAGAGATCTTTCGGTGCCTCTGACTGTACCTTTGTATGGCATGATGACAGCCCATGGTAGAACAAAGTTAGTGCACAGCCGATCACAATGCCGATGAAGACATAATGATGTGCGTTGAGAGTTGGCTTCTTCAGACATTGGAAAATAAAATAAGACATTGATGACTTTATAGATTATGTAAATATACAAAAATAAGCCTTTCAGAGTTTCCTTCTGAGGAAGGACATAAGGTCACTTCAATCTACAGTCTAATCAATTCACAAATTGGACTTGACTCTTATGGAGGAATTCCATGTCCTAGTGATACATTTATTACATCCAATTTTTAATTGTTAAAGTGGCTAGAGATTTGAGTCAGTATGTTGGCAGCAGCCACACAATGTTAGTGATGGCTGTTTAACAGTCTGATGGCCTTTAGATAGAAGCTGTTTTTCAGTCTCTCGGTCCCAGCTTTGATGCACCTGTACTGACCTCGCCTTCTGGATGATAGCGGGGTGAACAGGCAGTGGCTCGGGTGGTTGTTGTCCTTGATGATCTTTTTGGCCTTCCTGTGACATCGGGTGGTGTAGGTGTCCTGGAGGGCAGGTAGTTTACCCCCGGTGATGCATTGTGCGGACCTCACTACCCTCTGAAGAGCCTTACGGTTGTGGGCGGAGCAGTTGCCGTACCAAGCGGTGATGCAGCCTGACAGGATGCTCTCGATTGTGCATCTGTAGAAGTTTGCGAGTGTTTTTGGTGACAAGCCAAATTTCTTCAGCCTCCTGAGGTTGAAGAGGCGCTGTTGCACCTTCTTCACCACGCTGTCTGTGTGGGTGGAGCATTTCAGTTTGTCTGTGATGTGTACGCCGAGGAACTTAACATTTTCCACCTTCTCCACTACTGTCCCGTTGATGTGGATAGGGGAGTGCTCCCTCTGCTGTTTCCTGAAGTCCACAATCATCTTCTTTGTTTTGTTGACGTTGAGTGAGAGGTTATTTTCCTGACACCACACTCCGAGGGCCCTCACCTCCTAAGGATAGGGATAGATGTAGGCCGTCTCGTCGTTGTTGGTAATCAAGCCTTGAGTTGGAGGCGTGCTTGGCCACGCAGTCATGGGTGAACAGGGAGTACAGGAGAGGACTGAGAACGCACCCTTGTTGGGCCCCAGTGTTGAGGAGGCGGGGTGGAGATGTTGTTTCCTACCCTCACCACCTGGGGTCCAGGACCCAGTTGCACAGGGCTGGGTCGAGACCTAGGGTCTCGAGCTTAATGACGAGTTTGGAGGGTCGGCATTGTGTTAAATGCTGAGCTGTAGTCAATGAACAGCATTCTTACATAGGTATTCCTCTTGTCCAGATGGGTTAGGGCAGTGTGCAGTGTGATTGCGATTGCGTCGTCTGTGGACCTATTGGGACGGTAAGCAAATTGGAGTGGGTCTAGGGTGTCAGGTAGGATGGAGGTGATATGATCCTTGACTAGTCTCTCAAAGCACTTCATGATTACGGAAGTGAGTGCTACGGGGCGATAGTCATTTAGCTCAGTTACCTACACAGGGGAAAATGGGGAAGATAGGTGACACCTGGAAGGGGGTGGAGACAATCACAAAGACAGGTGAAACAGATCACATAGGGGTCTAAATTATTTAAGGTTAGGCATAGGGGTTTAAATTATTTACGGTTAGGCATAGGGGTTTAAATTATTTACGGTTAGGCATAGGGGACAAAATTATTTAAGGTTAGGCATAGGGGTCGAAATTATTTAAGGTTAGGTTTAGGAATGAGGGTTATTTGTTTCAGTGAGGTTAGGAAAAGGCATACACATTTAGATTGGCTTAGCGTACCGCTGTCTGCCATTTATTTTCTGTCGGTTCAGTATACTGTAACAATAGGCCCAGTCCTCAATTGTGTCTCTTAACTGACAAGGCATGTCGTTTCCGAGCAATGGTGGTCAGAAATACAATACTCCGCTCATGTACTGTAACACCACAATGAGATGTGCTTGTTTTTAAGCTGATACACCTGGTTCCACAATAAGGGCAGTTTGGTAACCAGCTGAGCGGTGGGGCTGAGATATGTAACCACTCTCAGGACCAGCCATGAAATCAAAATTATAGTTTTAACTATGTTTTGAAGCTATGCAGTGTAATGATCTAATTATGTAATTATAATTATATAATAACATTGTCTACAAACAATGGAGTAAAAAAAAGCATACATTTTCGGTTATAATGGTCTCAGCTCACAAGACATTTTACAAGTTATTTTCTTCAAGGATGAATGCCTAAATCACATTGCAACTTTATTAACAACTGTAAAATAGGGGTTAAAGGCACAAGGCCACCATTCAACATGATAGAGTAGACGTAGATGATCCTACTCTACCTAATGTGTCCATAATCAGTCATTTACGGCACAGGAGTCAAACTCATTCCACAGAGGGCCTAGTGCCTGCAGGTTTTCGCTCCTCCCTTGTACTTGGTTGATGAATTAAGGTCACTAATTACTAAGGAACTCCTACACCTGGTTGTCTGGGGCTTAACTGAAGGTAAAAACAATAACTTCTAGACAGTAGGCCCTCCATGGAATGAGTTTGACACCCCTGCTATACGGCATTAAAACACCCTACATCTCATCATATTAATACACACAATCCATCAATATGGCAGTTGGAGCCATTCAAGTTCAGCAACGCATGGACTTGTCCAAACAAAGCCTCCCTGTTATGTTAGTGTTGCAACCCTACAGCAAACAGAAGTAAACGGACTGAACTTGTCCAATAAGAAATGCTTATTATCCGTTTTGCCGTAATGAATTACAACCCAGGCAAATACCATGGTCCTGTTCACCAGGTCATGTCCATATCCTTAGCTAATTAAGGGCGAGGGAAACATACCTGGTGCAGAATGGGGAGTAGAAAAACAACAAGGTGGGACGTCCCCTGCTCAACACTAGCCACGTCTCACTGAGATAAAGAGGAGAACAGGGAGAATGCAGTTATAGGAATATTATGTAGATAACTGCTCACTACTACACTGAGCTTTTCTATAGCTGTTAGGAAGACAAAATAATGACAGTTGA
This sequence comes from Hucho hucho, assembly GCA_003317085.1. Lineage (NCBI taxonomy): Eukaryota > Metazoa > Chordata > Actinopteri > Salmoniformes > Salmonidae > Hucho > Hucho hucho. Next base: position 21,358 of record QNTS01002279.1, on the reverse strand, counting down.
TTTCATTTCATGTGAGGCGTTAATGTTTTATTTTTATAAAGGCCTTTCTTTTTTTTTAGATAAAGGAAGAGGATAGCCATGGCCTAATGATTTACTTCAGGTTCTTGGATTGGAGATTATGTTACGCGGAGAGGAGCAGGTGAACCCAAGAGCAGACTCAGATGAGGAGACTGGGATAAGGTTACCAAGGTATTTATTGAAAAACTGGGGGACGATGGGGTGCAGGCCAGGGAGAGCTTGGGCGGGTTGCAGGGAGCCTGGTGCTGAGGCTGGAGTGAGGGGTTCTCAGAATGGTATGTCATAGCTGGGTATCCTGCACAATTCCCAGAATATTGTGGGAAGGTTGTATGCATAATAACCATTGGACAACCACGCTCTAACCAAGCTCTAAGAAACATATGGTTCTCAGAATGTGATGTGCTAGCTGGGATGGTTTTTAAAAAACTCCTGGAAAAACACCTGGCCTTGGGGAGGATGAAAACCCTGTCAATCCGCAGCAACTTGTTCATATGAATTATATTTGAAAGAAGGCCTAGTGGGGTTTCCTATGCACAGACACAGAGAAAGCAACATGATTGGACAATAAAACTCACAGGGCTGAGCTTGCTTTATGCAGGTTTGCATCGTGTAGTCCTGCCCTATGCAACTGTAGGCCTAATACAATTCCAGTTAATAATTTTGGATTGAAAAAGTCTAGGTAACCTAGTCATCCCAATTTTGAATAAACCAAATTTGGTCCCACCCACTGGGCACAGATGTCAGTTCAATATCTAGTTTCATTTACATTTGGTTGAGATTTCAACTAATGTGAATTCATCTTGAAATCAACAGAAAATGTCACCATGTCATTGGATTTAGATAAAAAGTTGGGTGAAAAAAGGCCCAAGACATGCTAACCTCTCACCATTACAATTACATGGGAGGTTGGCATTTCTGGGCGTATGACATTATAAACAAACAGCAAATGCATCCAACAAGTTTGTGGAGTCACAACTTTGATGTAATCATTGTGTGCTAATAATATGGCACCAAATGTTTTGACATATGGTTTGGAACAATAATAATCTTCAAACATGTTACATTTCCAGAGTTGGGTCTCTGGTACGTTTGAAGATATTATGAAAGGTCATTAACCAATCACAGCCCTCCTTTAGGGTTGCACATTCAGCAAATCACTATCAGAGGGAGTTCCCTTTTAATACATTTTCCCATTCACTGTGTTGGTAGTGCTTATAAAATGTATCATAGCTTAGCAGAGCCCACTCAGGAAATGTTACAGTTGATGTCGGAAGTTAACATACACTTAGGTTGGAGTCATTAAAACTCGTTTTTCAACCACTCCACAAGTTTCTTGTAAACAAACTATTCGGTTAGGACATCTACTTTGTGCATGACACAAGTAATTTTTCCAACAATTGTTTACAGACAGATTATTTAACTTATAATTCACTGTATCACAATTCCAGTGGGTCAGAAGTTTACATACACTAAGTTGACTGTGCCTTTTAAACAGCTTGGAAAATTCATGGCTTTAGTAGCTTCTGGTAGGCTAATTGACATCATTTGAGTCAATTGGAGGTGTACCTGTGGATGTATTTCAAGGCCTACCTTCAAACTTGCTTGCTAGACATTATGGGAAAATCAAAAGAAATCAGCTAAGACCTCAGAAAAAAATTGTAGACCTCCACAAGTCTGGTTCATCCTTGGGAGCATTTTCCAAAGTATAAACACCATGGGACCATGCAGCCGTCATTCCGCTGTCTCCTAGAGATGAACGTACTTTGGTGCGAAACGTGCAAATCAATCCCAGAACAACAGAAAAGGACCTTGTGAAGATGCTGGAGGAAACAGGTACAATAGTATGTATATCCACAGTAAAACGAGTCCTATATCGACATAACCTGAAAGGCTGCTCAGCAAGGAAGAAGCCACTGCTCCAAAACCGCCATAAAAAAGCCAGACTTTTTGCTTCACAAAATAGATGGCATCATGAGGAAGGAAAATTATGTGGATATATTGAAGCAACATCTCAAGACATCAGTCAGGAAGTTAAAGCGTTGGTCGCAAATGGGTCTTCCAAATGGACAATGACCCCAAGTATACTTCCAAAGTTGTGGCAAAATGGCTTAAGGACAACAAAGTCAAGGTATTGGAGTGGTGATCACAAAGCCCTGACCTCAATCCTATAGAAAATTTTGGGGTAGAACTGAAAAAGTGTGTGCGAGCAAGGAGGCCTACAAACCTGACTCAGTTACACCAGCTCTGTCAGGCGGAATGGGCCAAAATTCACCCAACTTATTTGACCCAAGTTAACTATTTGACCCAAGTTAAACAATTTAAAGGCAATGCTACCAAATACTAATTGAGTGTATGTAAACTTCTGACCCACTGGGAATGTGATGAAAGAAATAAAAGCTGAAATAAATCATTCTCTCTACTATTATTCTGACATTTCACATTCTTAAAATAAAGTGATCCTAACTGACCTAAGACATGGAATTTTTACTAGGATTAAATGTCAGGAATTGTGAAAAACAGAGCCAGAAAAAACAGAGAAAAACTTGGTGTATGTAAACTTCCGACTTAACTGTATGTACTTGTAAAGTATATTATTCCAAACAATATGTCTTAAAATGAACAAAATCAAAAAGGGTCCTTTTGAGATATTAATATTTTTAATGTTGAATAAATTAATGGAAACATTTTGAATCTTAACACACTCCATATGTCAGATCACACTATAAGGAGTATAATGTCACCAAAATGTTTTCTGTATCATGTACGGTTCACAGATCATAGGGTCTTACAGAAGGCATGTATAAGCTCTAAAAAGGGCCTAAAATGGCCACTTACATGGTTTATTGTAAAAGTAAAATGCATGCCAAACATCCTTCCTGCCAATATACACTATATATACAAAAGTATATGGATACACCTTCAAATTAGTGGATTTGTTTATTTCAGCCAAACCGTTGCTGAAAGGTGTTTACAATCGAGCACACCGCCATGCAATCTCCATAGACAAACATTGGCAGTAGAATGGTATTCTGTCCTGGAATTGCGTTCCCATGCAAAATTAGACAGATAGCTTACAACTAAGTCTTCAATAAAACTCCCAAGGCATGACTTTTCTTGAATTAATATATTGAAAACGTTTATGTTGTGAAACTGCAAAATACAGAAAATAATATACTTTAATATTCAATTCACATCGACATACTGCAGCTGTACATTATACATTTCAAGTTGAAGATGCATAAATACAAAGCACGTGCCAAGGTACCATGTATCTGGCTTGATGCCAAACCATATACCTAATTGTTACTCATATGGTAATTGGCTAACTCCTTTCATTACTCTAATAAAGTGCAACCACCTCTGTACAATAACAAAGCATATTACACTAGAAACAGTAACAAAACTACAGTATTGTATATTTTACAACTCGTTTACATGACGCACGAGCAAAGTAATACAGCTGACGGCATACATGAAAGGCAAGGCAATATGTGTGAGTAAATGCAACCAACTAACAATGATAAGTAAGCAATTCTATCAATAACAAGATTATCATCCCTAGCAATATGCTTGAATCGAATTTACAAACAAATATTTTCCGAGGCTGAAGCGTGGGCAGCACAAATGGCCTTATTGAAGAGCTAAGTGACCTTCAACGTGGCACCGTCATAGGATGCCACCTTTCCAACAAGTCAATATGTCAAATTTCAGCCTTGCTAGAGCTGCCCCGATCAACTGTAAGTGCTGTTATTGTGAAGTGGAAATGTCTAGGAGCCACAACGGCTCAGCCGCACAGTGGTAGTCCTCAGTTGCAACACTCACTATCGAGTTCCAAACTGCCTCTGCAAAATCAGCACAATAACTGTTAATCGGGAGCTTCATGAAATTGGTTTCCATGGCCGAGCAGCCGCACACAAGCCTAAGATCACCATATGCAATGAGTGGTGTAAAGCTCGCAGCCATTGGACTCTGGAGCAGTGGAAACATTCCCTGGAGTGATGAATCACGGTTTGGCAGATGCAAGGAGAACGCTACCTGCCCCAATGCATAGTGCCAACTGTAAAGTTTGGTGGAGGAGGAATAATGGTCTGGGTCTGTTTTTCATGGTTCGGTATAGGCCCCTTAGTTCCAGTGAAGGCAAATCTTAATGCTACAGCATACAATGACATTCTAGATGATTCTGTGCTTCCAGCTTTGTGGCAACAGTTTGGGGAAGGCCCTTTCCTGTTTCAGCATGACAATGCCCCCGTGCACAAAGCGATGTCCATACAGAAATGGTTTGTCGAGATCAGTGTGGAAGAACTTGACTGGCCTGCACAGAGCCCTGACCTCAACCCCATCGAATGCCTTTGGGATTAATTGGAATGCCGACTGCGAGCCAGGCCTAATCGCCAAACATCAGCGCCCAACCTCACTAATGCTCTTGTGGCTGAATGGAAGCAAGTCCCCGCAACAATCTTCCAACATCTCTTCCCAGAAGAGTGTAGGCTGTGATAGCAGCAAAGGGGGGACCAACTCCATATTAATGCCCATGATTTTGGAATGAGATGTTTGACGAGCAGGTGTCCACATACTTTTGGTCATGTAGTGTAGTTTTTATGTGAGAATTGTCTATCTGTTTACATTATAGTGCTTTCATTTAGCTCTATTTAGGGTTGCAAAATTCAGGGAACTTTCAATAAATTCCCTGGTTTTTCAGAAATCCTCGCGTATTCCCTCCTGATTTGCAACCCTAGCTCTATCCGTCATAAACATAGAGGGCTTTCATAGATTACAGAAGGCTTGTGAGATGTTTGGCTCATCACAGGTGGTGAAAGTTTGTCCTAAAACTGTTAAATGGCAAGCAGTTTTTAGCTATATTATGTATACACTACCGTTGAAAGTTTGGGGTCATTTAGAAATGCAATTCTTTTGTCCATTATAATAACATCAAATTGATCAGAAATACAGTGTAGATATTGTTAATGTTGTAAATGACTATTGTAGCTGGAAACGGAAGATTTATTTTATGGAATATCTGCGTAGGCGTAAAGAGGCCCATTATCAGCAACCATCACTCCTGTGTTCCAATGGCATGTTGTGTTAGCTAATCCAAGTTTATAATTTTAAAAGGCTAATTTATCATTAGAAAACCCTTTTGCAATTATGTTAGCACAGCTGAAAACTGTTGTTCTGATTAAAGAACAACAGCCTTCTTTAGACTAGTTGAGTATCTGGAGCATCAGCATTTGTGGGTTCGATTACAGGCTCAAAATGGACAGAAACAAAGACCTTTCTTCTGAAACTCGTCAGTCTATTCTTGTTCTGTGAAATGAAGGCTATTCCATGTGAGAAATTGCCAAGAACCTGAAGATCTCCCTTCACAGAACAGTGCAAACTGGCTCTAACCAGAATAGAAAGAGAAGTGGGAGGCCCCGGTGCACAACTGAGCAAGAGGACAAGTACATTAGAGTGTCTAGTTTGAGAAACAGACTCCTCACAAGTCTGACAAAGAGCTGATGTGAAACAATCTGATGTGATTAGTCAAAAGACCAATTAGTATGATGACAAAAATAATCTTTACCTTACGATTAATATTTTGAGTATTTACTTCCTCCTTCTCTGATATTTACACTGCATTACACGCATGCATTGTCTTTTAAAATATGATTTACATGTCATAACACTACGTACACATCATATACCAGGGCTCTCCAACCCTGAGCTACCATCCTGTATGTTTTCGCTCCAACCCTAATCTAGCGCACCTGATTCTAATAATTAGCTTTGATAAACTGCACCAGGTTATTTACAACTGGGGCTGGAGTGAAAACCTACAGGAGGGTCACTCTCCAACCCACATTGACAAAACTAAGCACAGTATGAAGGTGTGTATTTCTCTGACAAATTGCACACGTCAGGGAAGAGGGCAGTGTGTCTAAGGTGTGACATGAAGGACAAAGGCTAGAGAGGCTGTCCCTCTGCCTGCAGTTGCACACCAGTTCTAGGCTGATCCTCGCTCAAGGATGTGGAGGCACATGAGTGCAATGTGACTCAGCTAGGTGTCAGGTGTGGCTGTAAGTCAAAGCTAGCAACATTCTGTTTAAGTTCAAAGTCAAATCTCAGAGCTAGCAGGTAAGCACCCCTCACCCAGTATAATATTTCCTTGAAGAACAGTGTGGAATGTGGTGTAGATATGAATTATTGTATGTAACTGTTGTTCTCTATGTTTGAATGGAGTCTCTCAGTCTGTCTGAGTTTCCTATATGTTTTGTCTTTTATCAAGTTTGTGTAAAATGGTTGTGTTTCTTTTAACAGAAAAGTAGAAACCGAAAGAACAACGGAATTAAAGTTTGTCAAATACTGTGTGTGTGTATAGATCCTACATAGCTATATTCATATGTTTAAATATTAGCTGGCTTTTTGGCAACTTGTTGGTATCAAAAGTCACACAGGTTTGTTATTAACATGTCCTTTATTGCCTTCTCTGGTCGTTTTTTTCCGTTGTATAACATGCTGTCTTTATTTGACAGCGTTGTATGTTTACTTAGAACCTGTCCTCATCTCATTAGTAACCCTTTAGGGTACATATCCTGCAACCTGAAGTTAATTACTCCGGGCAAAGGTGAAATCACAGTCCCGAACACTTTGGGTCCCATGACTCCTTAGTTCAATAGTCTTATTGTATCCTCAATAGTTGTTGATATATCCTATATTCTGGTTCAGAGGGTGGACTCTATACACACAATAGCCCTGATAAGTATCCAGAGTATTTGTTTAGTTTGACCACATGGCTAAATTGTTTCTCTGGATGGAAAGCATGTCTTGTGAACTCAGAATCTTAGTGTGACAACCACTGCCTCAGTCACTTCAGAAGTCACTAACCTAACAGAAACCTGAGCTTGTCTTATTGACTTTGATTACTGTTATGACAACCACATAATATGCATGACTAGTGAACCAATGAAATGGTCCGCTGATAGAGAACTAGCCTCGTCAGCAGACGTCTGCCCTCACCCTAAAACCTGTCTGTGGTCTAAGTTTATGATTGACCAGTATTCCTCGTGCTAAAATAATCATTGTCAACTTTACGAATCCATCCATTAGATGTGTTTGCCTGTTCTTAATAAACTTATAAACAAACAGCCTTTCCTTTTGACAGGCCAAATGACGTGTCTTGGACCAAATTGTAGAATTGGGCAGCGGAGCCTGATGGGCATTCTCCTGCTGGGCTGCTTGCTGACCTGTCTACTGTACCGACCTGCTATCACCTGGCTCCCTGTCCTGGCCAAGCACTTCCAGGCGGAGCACAAACAGGACGTTGCCGTGCTGGTCTGGCACTGGCCCTTTGACCATCCCTTCAAACTGAACTCCTGCAGGTCCTTGTACAACATTGAAGGCTGTCACCTGACAGCAGACAGAGAGCTGTACAGTCAAGCGGATGCCGTTCTCATCCACCACCGAGAAATCGAAGAGGATTTATCCAACCTGCCCCAAGAACCACGGCCCTCCTTCCAGAAATGGGTGTGGATGAATTTCGAATCGCCAGCACACACGAATAGAATACCTGGCTTAGAAGATCTGTTTAATGTGACTTTGAACTACAGGCAGGATGCTGACATCAACATGCCTTATGGATCTCTCGTCCCTCGGACTAAAGAGAGGGAGGAGTTTGTCCCGCATAAAAACCGACTGGTCTGTTGGATCGTTAGCAACTGGAACCCAGAACACAAGAGGACTTGGTACTACATGGAGCTGCGCAAATTCATCAGGATTCACACCTACGGGGACCCTTTCAACAAAAAGGTATCTCTTAGTGAATACAGAATGATCGTGGCCAGCTGTAAATTCTACCTGTCTTTTGAGAACTCCGTCCATAAGGACTACATCACAGAAAAACTCTATAACGCTCTCAAGTTGGGCGCTGTTCCTGTGGTCATGGGCCCATCAAGAGAGAACTATGAGAAGTTCATCCCTGGAGATTCCTTCATCCATGTGGATGACTTCCGCTCGCCCAGAGCCCTGGCCAAACACCTCCTCTTCCTGGACGAGAATGAGGAGATGTACCGTAAATACTTCAGGTGGCAGAGGATCCACACAGTCCGTATCAACAACTTCCCCATTCAGAATGCCTGCAACAGCTGTGAGTACATCAGAGGCCACCCTGAGAATCGGATTGTTACTGAGCTCTATAAATGGTTCTGGGAGGAATGATGCTGAGACACTTGGCGCAAATCTACTACAAATCTACAATATCCACTTCTCCATAGTCAGGGATGGGGGGAACTGAGCAAAATGTATCTTTTACACAACGGCAGAAGTGCCAAAAATGATATTTCATTAAAGTTCTATCACCAAACTTCCCCCACCTGAACAATTGTTAATGGGGTGTTACAAGTCATTTTTATATTTTTTAACTTTTCTTCTATCCTCTTTCACTACTGATCTACCACATGTTAAGTGATGAAAACAGTGTGATGGTGACACACCACCACTATCTGCTTGTTTACTAGTGGGTCGTTCCATTAAGAGTGCCTTTCAAATCAAATCAAATCAAATCAAATTTATTTATAAAGCCCCCCTTACATCAGCTGATGTCACAGAGTGCTGTACAGAAACCCAGCCTAAAACCCCAAACAGCAAGCAATGCAGGTGTAAAAGCACTGCAGGTGTAAAAGCACGGTGGCTAGGAAAAACTCCCTAGAAAGGCCAAAACCTAGGAAGAAACCTAGAGAGGAACCAGGCTGTGAGGGGTGGCCAGTCCTCTTCTGGCTGTGCCGGGTGCAGATTATAACAGAACATGGACAAGATTTTAAAATGTTCATAAAACAGGCAGAACAGTTGAAACTGGAGAAGCAGCACGGCCAGGTGGACTCGGGACATCAAGGAGTCATCAGGCCAGGTAGGCCTTGAGGAATGGTCCTAATGCTCAGGTCCTCCGAGAGGAGGATATATTGGTGCACAATATAGAAGTTCTGCACCAATATTACATTTTAAAATCCTGTTATATTAAACAAAGTGCCCTTTTTAATATAGACCAAATAGAGAATTCAATAAATCAGATGTGTATAAAGGCTTGCTAAAGTGCCAAAATTTTGCATTTTGTCATGTCCCTCCATCAACCCTGTGTCACTTCTAGAATGATTTTAACCCACTTAACCCACAAATTTCTTCAAGTTTCAACATCATTGTAAAGCCATAGTTATTTTACTTTGACCATGTATTCTCTGAAAATGTATTTCTTTCAGGTGATTCCCTTATTTTAAGGTCAACCCTGTTATGTGAACTGGACTATCGTTTTTAAAATATGGTGAAACTATTCCTTTTTCTTAAATAGAACATCTAATAGTAAAATCATAGAGTAAAAGCAGGTTAGCTGGTTTTACTCTTTTTGGCTGTTTCATGGTGAAAACAACTGAGCGGGTCGAGCAGAACACGTCAACCCTGTTACTCATAGATAGACAGGCTTTCATTCAATTGCCACTCCCTTCTCCAACAACCTTCCATTCTCCTGTCACAAGTGGATGTATGGCTTATTTAAGAAAAAATCATCAGCCCTGTTACTTTGTTTGCCATTTGATAGGCCCTTCCTATAGTCTTACATTTTTTGAAATGGGGAAAATGTTTTTTATATAGTTGAACATATGCTCTTTTAGAGAAACGTTTAAAGTTAGGTGAAATCAAAAGTAATTTTTGACCACGTTACACTTCTCAAAAGACACCAAATTGGTGGAAAGACCCTATTAACATTACTGTGAGAAAGATTTGGTTTTGAACTGTAATACCTGTTGAGGAAGTCTGGTTTCTGTTGAAATTACTACAGCTCTCCTCCCTCTGGTCACTGGAATAGACTCTGTGAGAGACTCCACTGCGATCACGCCTGCTTTTTCTAAATCACATGATTGGGAAAGTGATAAAGGGTAATGTACGGTAGGTCTCACTCATATACAGGTAGTTCTCCCTGTACAGTCAACAGTTGTTAGGTAATTGCCTTTTACTGTACTATGGTTGCTAGGCTGTCACAATGAATGTGTCATGTATTTTCACACGTTAAGGGACCTTGTTCGCTCCACTGTTAGGCAACAGGGATTGATCACAGAAGACTCAGAGATTCAGTATATGAATTAGGAAAAGAAAGGTTGATGTTGTATGGTGGTCTCCACCACAATGACATTACTAAACCAAGTTTACACACCTGTTCCAAAACAATACAATGGGGTAGTTTGAGACACCACTCTTTACTGCCACCTAAGGGAGTTTTTAAAGACGTAAATTAATATATGTTGCAGTACACCTGGCGACCACTAGATGGCACTGCAACCTCACTGTACACATGCACGTTACATTGTTGAAAAACCATTTGCATCAGTGTGAATATGAATATTTATTAATGTGAGAAAATGAATACCATTTGTCATATGAATGAATATCTGAGCTCAAATGAGAGGTTGGAGAAATGGTGGAGATTAGCTTGTTGCTTAATGGTTTAATTGAAACCTGCTGCTAATTAGCCATGGCCATAATCACCCAAACTTATGAACAACTCCATGATTTCTTCTTTGGCTCTTTCAAATGTAGAGAATAGAATGTGGCTCTAGGAATGAGTGTAAAATGACTGCATTATGAAGAACTCTTATCTTTAAGTCTGCCCACAACTTTCACCCATTCTTATGTCCCTTTGCCCTTAGAAGGATCCCTTCTAATGCTTTATTAACTGTACAGTACATACAGAAAACCCCTACATTCTTCCGCCAGTTTCATTAGGTGTTGGTCATGGAAACTATTAGAATATATATCACTATTTCTACCTCCTATTTCTATATTTCCGGTCTATTTATATCCCCGACCTCCACAAATGTCAGTTAATTTCCCATATTGATGTCGTCATTACCTCACTATGTGGTAACACATATGAGATAGATGACAGTGTTTACTCTAAGACTTAGTCATGCGTCTAGGGACTGGTTCTGTGGTTTTCAAAAAGGTGTAGAATACATCTACGAATGAATCTGGGTTTGGCGGATGCCAGGAGAACGCTACCTGCCCGAATGCATAGTACCAACTGTAAAGTTTGGTGGAGGAATAATGTCTGAGGCTGTTTTTCATGGTTTGGGCTAGGCCCATTATTTCCAGTGAAGGGAAATCTTTTACCGCTACAGCATACAATTACATTCTAGATGATTCTGTGCTTCCGGCTTTGTGGCAACAGTTTGGAGAAGGCCCTTTCCTGTTTCAGCATGACAACGCCCCCGTGCACAAAGCAGTCCATACAGGAGTGGATTGTCAAGATTGGTGTGAAAATTTGACTGGCCTGCACAGAGCCCTGACCCCCAACCCCATTGGGATGAATTGGAATGCCGACTGCAAGCCAGACCTAACCGCCCAACGTGCAAAACCTAACTAATGCTCTTGTGGCTGAATGGAAGCAAGTACCCACAGCAATGTTCCAACATCTAGTGGAAAGCCTTCCCAGAAGAGTGGGGGCTGTTATAGCAGCAAAGGGTGGACCAACTCCATAATAATGCCCATGATTTTGGAATAAGATGTTCAACGAGCAGGTGTCCACATACTTTTGTAGTGTACCTGTCCATCACTGATGGCTGTATCCCACCAGTCCCTTCTCTGTTATCCTTTCTTCTTGCTGCTCTCTCTTATCTCCCTCTTTCCCCCGCTTGGCTGTGAATTATTGAGCTCTTTCTTTCAAGGGGACCACTCCCTCATCAGATCTGTGGACCATCAAGTTTGCTGCTTCACCGCTCCTTCACCCTCAGCAATAGCCATCCCCACGTCGCCTCCTGACATTGAAGAAATCACTCACATCACATGTCCCTCACTTTCTTTTCTACCACTCTCTCGCGTGCTTGCTTGCTGTAAATTTAGCTCTCTCCTTCCTTTCAACTTTCTCTCTCTTGTGTTACTTCCCCAACCTTCCTCCTCTTCTCTACCAGCCTCTCTGTTTTTCTGTAATGTCACGGCTCACTGCTGAGTGTCACTGAGTTGATGGAGAGGAAAAAAATGGAAGAGTGAGGCAATGGAAGGAGGGTTGACGCAAGGGTGTGTGTGTGTGTGTGTGTGTGTGTGTACATTTTGTGAGAGACTTGAGAAAGAGATGAGGGAACGAGTGGGGGAGGGAGATTTTGCCTGCCGGAGTGATGGTGTGGTAAAATGCTTCAGCTTGGTGAAAAAACAGCAGACAGTCAGTCAATGCACTCCTATTATAACTACTGCAGTTCCATGTAGACTGGTGCTACACACAGACTTCCCAAGTGATGTTCACTTACAGTCCCCCAAAAATACCCCTCTCTCCAAAACACATCCCTTTCTCATGTCCATCCTGGCAAACCTATGGTTAGTGCAACGTAGTGTTTAAAATGTTATCAGCAACCTCTGACCGTGAGAAACACTTTTGTTTGATGATTACATGACATCACATGGGAGAATAACATTTGAACAGGTTGTTTCCATTCTCCCTTTTCATATTCATCTCATTACATCTCATATTCTGTTGATCTATTTCATGCTTTAGTATGCAGTTCAAAACTCTAACTCTGGTAGATTAGTAAATGCCTGTTTTGATTGTACAGAGCTCTCTCTCTCTCTCTCTCTCTCATTCAATTCAAAGGGATTTACTGGCATGAGAAACACATGTTTATATTGCCAAAGCAAATGGAACAGACAAACAAGGGAACATTAGTAAACATTATACTCACAAGTTAAAAGAATATAGACATTTCAAATGTTATATTATTGGCTATGTACAGTGTTGTAACAATGTGCAAGTCGATAAATCTAGGTTGTATTTACAATGTTTGCGCTCCACTGGTTGCCCTTTTCTCATGGCAACGGGCCAAAAATCTTGTGACTGCACACTGCGGTATTTACACTAACAGATATTTATCAACGTTTGATTTGTTTTCAAATTCTTTGTGTGATCTGTGGGAAATATGTATTTCTCTCTCTCTCTCTCTCTGAGGAGGCTGGTGGGAAGAGATATAGGAGGATGGGTTCATTGTAATGGAATAAATGGAACAGTATCAAACATATGGAAACCATATTCCATTTATTCCATTTCAGCTATTACAATGAGCCTGTCCTCCTATAGCTCCGCCCACCAGCCTCCTATGCTCTCACTCACTCTCCCTCCCTCCCCTCCCCAGACAGTCCTTGTTGTGTTGGGTTCATTGTGTTCCTGGCAGAAAGCAGTGAAGCAGACCCTAACAGTCCATTTTAGAAGCTGCCACTGTCTCTGATCTAAAACACAATCAGTGAGCCATTTTGCCTGGGTCCAACAGCAACATTAAAAAGTCAATACACGACTGCACTGTTTAATACGATGATGTTCACGTGTCATCTTTCTTTATCTGGAAGGTCAGTCAATAGCATTGATTCAATCCCCACCAGCAGGACAAAGGCATAGACACAAACATCAACTGTCCACAAGCAAACCAAATGCATATAAACAGCACTAATACCTCAAATGGGGACAGTGTCAACCGGTTGTAGCTCTTTTGGAGCTCTAAGCTAATTTTGATTGGACGGGCCCCCACTAACCCCCTAACAAGCCATGATACACATACAAACATGAACCTACGAACACACACAAATAAAGAAGTGCCTGAGTGAACACACAACCAGGTGGCGGTCAGATGAGTGTATGTACAGGTAACTGTCAAAACAAAGGGCCACCAGAGCTGCCAGAACAGCTTCAACGTGCCTTGGAATAGATTCTACAAGTGTCTGCAACTCTATTGGAGGGATGCAACACCATTCTTCCCTGAGAAATTCCATCATTTGGTGTTTTGTTGATGGTGGTGGAAAACGCTGTCTCAGGCACCACTTTAGAATCTCCCATATGTGTTCAGTTGGTTTGAGATTTGGTGACTGTGTGTGTGTGTGTGTGTGTGTGTGTGTGTGTGTGTGTGTGTGTGTGTGTGTGTGTGTGTGTGTGTGTGTGTGTGTGTGTGTGTGTGTGTGTGTGTGTGTGTGTGTGTGTGTGTGTAACCTTTAAACCCCAAATTCTCCTTTGAGACCCCTCTTTCAAAGTCACTGAGAACTCTTCTTCTAGCCAGGGTAGCCAAAATCATGATCAACTGGGCATTTTTATTCTTGACCCTAAGCATAATGGGATGTTTTAATTGCTTAAGTAACTAAGGAACCACACCTATGTGGAAGCACCTGCTTTCAATATGTTTGTGTCCTTCATTTACTCAAGTGTTTCCTTTATTTTGTAGGTTACCTGTACGTAGGCTTGGACTTATGATTTTTGTGAATTTGTGTGTGAATCATGTTTGCAGAAGGGACAGATGTCCTCAACCACCAAAACCACATATTTGGTGTGAAATGTTGTTTTGGAGCGCCATGACAGCTAATCAAACAGATTAACAGCAACAAACAGCCGACGGGATCAGAATATAACACAAACAGACAGAGTAAGAGAGGAATTCAAGTCGGGAGGCTGCTGGAGCCAGTTACACACCCAACCTGTAATAGCTATGAAGGCTACAGGGTAAGCCTGTTCTAGGCTTAGTGAGTTTGGTTGTTTTGTTTGAGAAGTAAGTCTTGTAAACATTCATCACCGCCTATCACATATTGAGCGTTGTAAATAAATATGGACACTTTTGCGTCAGAGCCTCTTGCCTCCCGCTGAATCTCTGCCCTAAGACCGCATCTCTATGCTACCTGTTCTACAGAAGTATATAGAGGGGGAGAGAGAGAAGAGAGAGAGTGGCCACCAGCAGAGCAGAGGGGTGTAGATCGGAGTCGGGGTAGAAGTACCCCAGCTCCTCTGATAGGTGATGATCTGTAAAGGAGGAAGTGGGAATTGGATGATCTGGTGTAGGTTATTAGCTGAGCTCTGTTAGACCATGTAATTGTCTCCGTGCGCAACAGGGGGTCTCTCTATTCCACCAGCCCACTGTACCCTGGATGACACCGTAATATGGGAGATACTCACAACAAACACAAACATGCAGGGTGGCTGTTTACAGGTGTGTGTCCGTCTATGTGTGTGTGGGGGGGAGGTGTGTGTGTGGCTAGCGCCACGGTGCGTTTGCATAAGTGCTGATTCGGGGCTCCCGATCCCCACAGCTCGGCATTTCTTCACACTTTCTTCCTCTTCCTCTCTTCCTCTCTGCCCTCCAATCTCCATCTCCTCTCCTCCACTTGCTTGCTTTCTCACCCTCACCCTCAATTCGTCACACATGCTTTTTCATTACCCCCCCTCTTCCTACTGATGGGTGAAAACAGCTTGAGGTATGCTGCGTCTAGCTAGCCACCGATAACCCGGCATGGTGAAAGTGAGTGCTTGACAGTTATGAGACAGCTATCAACCTCTGTGACTTCAGCGGGAGCAGAGCAGAACGCTGCAGAGTGGAGTGGAGTGGGCTGGCTGCGGAGTGGGAGGCCGGGAGCCACGACGGAAGACAGACGTCATCTGAGTGGCGAGAGGAAGTCAATTACTCACAAAAAAAAGAAAAGATAAAAGCTCCAAGATCGGTTAGGAGTTGAAGAACTGGCTCTTATGAACTCTTGAGAAGGAGAAAACACAGTAGCACCCTGCTCCCACTTCACCATGTGCAATTAGGGAATAAGTAGAGAAGTAGAGGAAATGTCTCCTCTCCATTACGGTAGATTGGTGTCAGAGACTCGGAGTGAAAATAGACAGATCATGTTGATGAGTCACTCCAGGTAGGGCCGGGAGACTGGAGAGATCTTACCTTCCGCTCCTCTCCTCTTTTCTTCTCCTCTCTTCTCTCCAGTCACTTCAGACGTGTAGAGCACCTGAGGACGTAGCTAAGGACGCTCTCCACGGTCTCCAGTGGAACACAGGAGAGAAGTAGAGAAGGTTCACCTGCAGCAGACCCAGCAGTAAATGTGCAGTTTAACCGCAGGCCCTTGGGGCTTATTACGTCAGTGTTTCTCCTGTGAACTTCTAGCTGAACACCAGTGTAATAGTGGTTGGTATAGTCTCCCCAGCATAGCTGTCACATCACATCAATGCTTTTTGGCTAGGAGCTAGAAACAGGGAAACTGTGTCTGTCGGCGACATCCTGTTGATCACTGGCAGACTGTGTTCGAATGTCACACACAACACAAACTCAAGAATGAACACACAAGAATGCACGTACACACACACACGCACATACGTGACACACACCACACACACTCTCTCTCTCTCTCTTACACACACACACACACCGTACACACACATACATACAACAACTGCAATGCACATTTGACTGTGCAGTAATCCAGCTTTGTTTAAAGGGAGTAAATACAACAAATGAATCAATAACCAAACCCCCTGCCAGGGTGTTTTATGTGGCATCTGTTTCCCATTCCTCTGCTTCACACAAAGGGCTGGCCGGGTGCCGCGGCATTGTGGCCAAAGCCTCTCAGTCTGGGTGGGGTGAGGGATCTGCATTGGGCTTCATTATACTCTCTCTCTCTCTCTCTCTCTCTCTCTCTCTCTCTCTCTCTCTCTCTCTCTCTCTCTCTCTCTCTCTCTCTCTCTCCCACACACACACACACACATACACACACACACACACACACACACCTTTATCTGTACCCTGCAGTTTTGGTGTCTATCTGTCGAAGTTAAAGAGAGAGAGAGTGAGAGAGAGAGAGAG
>QNTS01002278.1:133108-164550 GCA_003317085.1 Hucho hucho | reverse complement strand
AGAGTGCATGTTCTGTGTTCCATATCAAGAAGAGTGCATGTTCTGTGTTCCATATCAAGAAGAGTGCATGTTCTGTGTTCCATATGAAGAAGAGTGCATGTTCTGTGTTCCATATCAAGAAGAGTGCATGTTCTGCGTTCCATATCAAGAAGAGTGCATGTTCTGCGTTCCATATCAAGGAGAGTGCATGTTCTGCGTTCCATATCAAGAAGAGTGCATGTTCTGTGTTCCATGTCAGGGAGAGTGCATGTTCTGCGTTCCATATCAGGGAGAGTGCATGTTCTGTGTTCCATGTCAGGGGGAGTGTGTAGTGGTTTATGACCTTCTGTTTAATTTCCACTCATACATAAATGTGGCGAGATATGGGACACGTCTAAAATGGAACGAGGTGTCTAAGGTTTTTGATTAGATTCATTAGGATCCCCATGACGACAGCTCGTCTTCCGTAGCATCCCAAATGGCACCCTGTTACCTATGCAGTGTGTTACTTTTGCCCAGGGCCTCATTGTTATGCACTATATATAGGGAACAGGGTGCCATTTGGGACGCAGACAATGAGTGTGTGGTTGGTTGCACTTTTAAAGACATTTAGAATGACGTTAAACATGTGCCTAATGCATGCATGCACGCACGCGTCTCTCTCTCTCTCTCTCGACATCACAATGCATCATTCCCTGTGCTGTGCCACATCTACCCAACACTGACAACACAATGCATGGCATGTCGCATTGATCATGTTGCTCACATAAAATATGGAAAATAATATAAGAACAAGCGTTAAGATAACACTTCACTTGAAGGGTGCCGTACCTACATAGACTTCACAACACATTTCTAACCGATACATACTGCATTCCTAAACCATACATAACACATTCATAACCCATACATGTCACATTCATAACCCATACATGACACATTCATAACCCATACATAACACATTCATAACCCATACATAACACATTCATAAACAGTACATAAGCATTTCAGTGCAGTGTTTTTAACCTCAAAATAAAAAACTGAATACTTGTTTTGTTTTCCCTCTGGCTTTTTCACTGGTTAATTTTCCCGGTTATCATCATTACCATAACTGAGAAACTGTGTCATTCATCCATGGTCCACTCTGGTGATGTAGTGAGGGACTGGCTCTGGCCCTGTGACAGTCAGCACACAGAGAGAAGAACGGGAAGAGAAGAAGCTCATTACACAGGTTAAAGATCTCTGGGGGCTAATTAAGAGCAGCTCATTTCCTACCTGCACAAGGAAACACTGGCCCTGTCATTTTTCATTATTAATACTTTTAAAACACTAGCTGACCGACAGCCAGCCTTGACGGAGAGAATCTCAGGCCCATCAATTAACCACTGTCCTGGGTTGCTGATGTGGCTAGATGGTCATCCGGGGGGAGGGTGCAGCTCGGACATATGAATATTAATCTCTTCACCTTTATCGTTTTGGGACTGAGGGTGGGACTGAGCAGGGAATGAAGGGGGAGACGGGACAGAAGGGCCGGTGGCTCTAAGGACAAGCAATGCCCTCTCTTCGTGAGTGACCTTTACCATCTCTCTGTGTCTCACACTCACTCAACCTCTCGCTCCACATCTCCTTTGGAACCCTGGGAGGAATATGAGGATGTCTGGGATTTTAACCTGTGTTTAGGTCTTTAGGATCTGTGTGCAGTAGAATCATCCATCAAGTCTGTCTTGGAGTGGTTACAGACAGTTTAATGGTTTAACTGGCCAACAGATGGGGAGAGTACTAGGAGAAAGGTGAAATTGTGAACTATATCATCCATCTGCTTTAATAATCATCCAATTCTCAAACTGTACTGGGGCCATGCCCGTATCAAGCATTTTAGAGTAGAAGTGCTGATTTAGTCTTCCTTTTAAATCACAATGAATAAGATTACATGGACAGGAGGGGCTGATCCTAGATCAGTACTTCTACTCTGAGACGCTTTATACATAAACTGCAGCTCTGAACTTTCTAAGATATATACAGTCGTGGCCAAAAGTTGAGAATGACACAAATATAAATTTTCACAAAGTCTGCTGCCTCAGTTTGTATGATGGCAATTTGCATATACTCCAGAATGTCATGAAGAGTGATCAGATGAATTGCAATTAATTGCAAAGTCCCTCTTTGCCATGCAAATGAACGGAATCCCCAAAAAACATTTCCACTGCATTTCAGCCCTGCCACAAAAGCACCAGCTGACATAATGTCAGTGATTCTCTCATTAACACAGGTGTGAGTGTTTACTAGGACAAGGCTGGAGATCACTCTGTCATGCTGATTGAGTTCGAATAACAGACTGGAAGCTTCAAAAGGAGGGTGATGCTTGGAATCATTGTTCTTCCTCTGTCAATCATGGCTACCTGCAAGGAAACACGTGGCGTCATCATTGCTTTGCACAAAAAGGGCTTCACAGGCAAGGATATTGCTGCCAGTAAGATTGCACCTAAATCAACCATTTATCAGATCATCAAGAACTTCAAGGAGAGCGGTTCAATTGTTGTGAAAAAGGCTTCAGGGCGCCCAAGAAAGTCCAGCAAGCCCCAGGACCGTCTCCTAAATTTGATTCAGCTACGGGATCGGGGCACCACCAGTACAGAGCTTGCTCAGGAATGGCAGCAGGCAGGTGTGAGTGCATCTGCACGCACAGTGAGGCGAAGACTTTTGGAGGATGGCCTGGTGTCAAGAAGGGCAGCAAAGAAGCCACTTCTCTCCAGGAAAAACATCAGGGACAGACTGATATTCTGCAAAAGGTACAGGGATTGGACTGCTGAGGACTGGGGTAAAGTCATTTTCTCTGATGAATCCCCTTTCCGATTGTTTGGGGCATCCGGAAAACAGCTTGTCCGGAGAAGACAAGGTGAGCGCTACNGTCAATCCTCAAGAGGCGGGTGGACAAACAAAAACCCACAAATTCTGACAAACTCCAAGCATTGATTATGCAAGAATGGGCTGCCATCAGATGTGGCCCAGAAGTTAATTGACAGCATGCCAGGGCGGATTGCAGAGGTCTTGAAAAAGAAGGGTCAACACTGCAAATATTGACTCTTTGCATCAACTTCATGTAATTGTCAATAAAAGCCTTTGACACTTATGAAATGCTTGTAATTATACTTCAGTATTCCATAGTAACATCTGACAAAAATATCTAAAGACACTGAAGCAGCAAACTTTGTGGAAATTAAATATGTCATTCTCAAAACTTTTGGCCACGACTGTACATACAGTTGAAGTCGGAAGTTTACATACACCTTAGCCAAATACATTTAAACTCAGTTATTCACAATTCCTGACATTTAATCCTAGTAAAAAATCCCTGTCTTAGGTCAGTTAGGATCACCACTTTATTTTAAGACTGTGAAATGGCAGAATAATAGTAGAGAGGATGATTTATTTCAGCTTTTAAATATTTCATCACATTCCCAGTGGGTCAGAAGTTTACATACACTCAATTAGTATTTGGTAGCATTGCCTTTAAATTGTTTAACTTGGGTCAAACATTTTTGGTAGCCTTCCACAAGCTTCCCAGAATAAGTTGGGTGAATTGTGGCCCATTCCTCTTGACAGAGCTGGTGTAACTGAGTCAGGTTTGTAGGCCTCCTTGCTCGCACACACTTTTTCAGTTCTGCCCAGAAATGTTCTATGGGATTGAGGTCAGGGCTTTGTGATGGCCACTCCAATACCTTGTCTTTGTTGTCCTTAAGCCAGTTTGCCACAACTTTGGAAGTATGCTTGGGGTCATTGTCCATTTGGAAGACCCATTTGCGACCAAGCTTTAACTTCCTGACTGATGTCTTGAGATGTTGCTTCAATATATCCACATAATTGATGTGGATATATTCATGATGCCATCTATTTTGTGAAGTGCACCAGTCCCTCCTGCAGCAAAGCACCCCCACAACATGATGCTGCCACCCCCTTGCTTCACGGTTGGGATGGTGTTCTTCAGCTTGCAAGTCTCCTCCTTTATCCTCCAAACAATACGATGGTCATTATGGCCAAACAGTTCTATTTTTGTTTCATCAGACCAGAGGACATTTCTCCAAAAAGTACAATCTTTGTCCCCATGTGCAGTTGCAAACCGTAGTCTGGCATTGTTATGGCTGATTTGGAGCAGTGGATTCTTCCTTGCTGAGCGGCCTTTCAGGTTATATCGATATTGGACTCTTTGTACTGTGGATATAGATACTTTGTACCTGTTTCCTCCAGCATCTTCACAAGGTCGTTTGCTGTTGTTCTGGGATTGATTTGCAGTTTTCGCACCAAAGTACGTTCATCTCTAGGAGACAGAACGCGTCTCCTTCCTGAGCGGAATGAAGGCTGTGTGGTCCCATGGTGTTTATACTTGCGTACTATTGTTTGTACAGATGAACGTGGTACCTTCAGGCATTTGGAAATTGCTCCCAAGGATGAACCAGGTCTACCATTTCTTTTCTGAGGTCTTTGCTGATTTCTTTTGATATTCCCATGATGTCAAGCAAAGAGGCACTGAGATTGAAGGTAGACCTTGAAATACATCCACAGGTACACCTCCAATTGACTCAAATGATGTCAATTAGCCTATCAGAAGCTTCTAAAGCCATGACATCATTTTCTGGAATTTTCCAAGCTGTTTAAAGGCACAGTAAACTTAGTGTATATAAACTTCTGACCCACTGGAATTGTGATACAGTGAATTATAAGTGAAATAATCTGTCTGTAAACAATTGTTGGAAAAATTAATTGTGTCATGCACGAAGTAGATGTCCTAACCGACTTGCCAAAACTATAGTTTGTTAACAAGAAATTTGTGGAGTGGTTGAAAAACGTTTTAATGACTCCAACCTAAGTGTATGTAAACTTCCGACTTCAACTGTATATAGTGTATATACACACAACAGCTTGTAAACACCCCTTCAAATTAGTGGATACGTCTAGGAGCAACAACGGCTCAGCCGCGAAGTGGTAGGCTCACAGAACGGGACCGCAGAGTGATGATGCGTGTAACGTAAAAATTGTCTGTCCTCGGTTGCAACACTACCGAGTTCCAAACTGCCTCTGGATGCAACGTCAGCACAAGAACTGTTTGTCGGTAGCTTCATGAAGTGGATTTCCATGGCCGAGCAGCCGCACACAAGCCTAAGTTCACCATGCACAATGCCAAGTGTCGCCTGTAGTGGTGCAAAGCTCGCCGCCATTGGACTCTGGAACAGTGGATACGTGTTCTATGGAGTGATCTCTAGAGCAGTGGAAACACGTTCTCTGGAGTGATGAATCACGCTTCACCGTCTGGTAGTCTGACGGACGAATCTGGGTTTGGTGGATGGCAGGAGAATGCTACCTGCCCGAATGCATAATGCAAACTGTAAAGTTTGGTGGAGCTTGATAATGCCCCCATACACAAAGCGTGGTCCATACAGAAAATGGTTTGATGAGATCGGTGTGGAAGAAATTGACATGCCTGCACAGAGCCCTGACCTCAACCCCAGCAAACACCTTTGGGATGAATTGAAACGCTGAATGCAAGCCAGGCCTAATTGCCCAACATCAGTGTCCGACTTCACTAATGCTCGTGGCTGAATGGAAGTCCCCGCAGCAGTGTTCCAAAATCTAGTGGAAAGCCTTTCCAGAAGTGTGGAGGCTGTTATAGCAGCAAAGGGGGGACCAACTCCATATTAATGCCCATGATTTTGGAATTAGGCGTTCGACGGGTGTCCACATACTTTTGGTCACATAGTGTAACATTGCATTCTGGACATAGAGATATTGATTAATACAGCAAATACTATTTCAGCAAAAGCTGAAGAGTTTCTCATCTACAAACCGATTTGAGGGAACACAAAAGGCACACTTTAAATCATGGCACTATGCATAAAACATGACATCAACAGAAAGAATGGAATATTTTTCCCCTATGACTGCTCCTCCTCCTGTAGTTTCATTTCCTCTTGTCCCTGGGAGTCAGGATGCAGCCACAGAGAGACCCCTGGCTAATCCCAAATGGCTCCCTATTCCCTTTATAGTGCACTAATTTTGACCAGGGCCCTGGTCATGAATTAACTGTAAATGGAATAGGGTGCCATTTGGGATGCAAAAACTCGCCCCCCCACCGCTCTCCCTGACTCGCCCCCCCTACCGCTCTCCCTGACTCGCCCCCCCCCCACCTCTCTCCCTGACTCGCCTCCTCCTTACCGCTCTCCCTGAGTGGCCCCCCCTACCGCTCTCCTTGACTCGCTATCCCTGACTCATCCCCCCTACCGCTATCCCGGACTCATCCCCCCCTACCGCTACCACTGACTCACCCCCCTACCGCTTCCACTGAATGATTCCCCTAGCGCCCAATGAACCATGTTATGTGGGTCCAGTATCTCTAATGTATCTGAAATAAAACATGGGCAACCATGTTGTGATCTGTGCCCTCTGAGGCACCTAGGGTCAAACAGTGACCAATGTATCATGGCGCCGGAGCAGAAGGCAGACGTTTTACGTGCCCCCAAATGATAGTTTTTTTGCTTGTAGCTTGTTTTTTTTTACTCTTTTTGTAGATAATGTTGCCGCTACCATCTCTTATGACCAAAAATAACTTCTAGACATCAGAACTCCGATTACTCAACACGGACTAGCAGAATCCTTTTTCTTCTTTCACGACTCTGACGAGGCCGAGGTGGAGGATATACGGCTCCCACGGGAACAGGCCCCGAGCCCCATGGTCTGCGTGAAGAGGAGACGGAGAAAGAGAGGCCGGAGAGCGGCCTGCCTGCTGAGAAGTCGTAGGCGATCGAATAAACCCCCACTTCCCTCAATTCTGTTAGCAAACATGCAATCTTTGGACAATAAATGGACGAGTTATTGGGAAGATTAAACTACCAACGGGACATTAAAAACAGAAACTTCTTATGCTTCACGGAGTCGTGGCTGAACGACGATAATACCAACATACAGCTGGCTGGTTACACGATGTACCGTCAGGATAGAACAGCGGCGTCTGGTAAGACAAGGGGCGGCGGTCTATGTATTTTTGTAAACAACAGCTGGTGCACGATATCTAGGGAAGTCTCAAGCTATTGCTCGCCTGAGGTAGAGTTTCTCATGATAAGCTGCAGACCACATTACCTACTGAGAGGTTTTTCATCTATATTCTTTGTTGCTGTTTACATACCACCACAGTCAGAGACTGGTGCTAACAGAGATTTGAATGAGCTGTATTCCGCGATAAGCAAACAAGAAACCGCTCACCCAGAGGCAGCGCTCCTAGTAGCCGGGGACTTTAATGCAGGGAAACTTAAATCAGTTTTACCAAATTTCTATCAGCATGTTAAATGTGCAACCAGCGGGAAAACAACTCTGGACCACCTATACTCCACACACAGAGATGGATACAAAGCTCTCCCTCACCATCCATTTGGCAAATCTGACCATAATTCCATCCTCCTGATTCCTGCTTACAAGCAAAAATGAAAGCAGGAAGCACCAGTGACTAGATCAATAAAAAAAAAGTGGTCAGATGAAGCAGATGCTAAGCTACAGGACTGTTTTGCTAGCACAGACTGGAATATGTTCTGGGATTCCTCCGATGGCATTGAGGAGTACACCACATCTGGCATTGGCTTCATCAATAAATGCACCGATGACGTCATCCCCACAGTGACCGTACGTACATACCCCAACCAGAAGCCATGGATTACAGGCAGCATCCGCACTGAGCTAAAGGCTAGAGTTTCCGCTTTCAAGGAGCGGGACTCTAACATGGAAGCTTATAAGAAATCCCGCTATGCCCTCCGACGAACCATCAAACAGGCAAAGCGTCAATACAGGACTAGTATCAAGTCGTACTACACCGGCTCAGACACTTGTCGGATGTGGCAGGGCCTGCAAACCATTACAGACTACAAAGGGAAGCACAGATGAGAGCTGCACAGTGACACAAGCCTACCGGACGAGCTAAACTAATTCTATGCTCGCTTCGAGGCAAATAACACTGAAACATGCATGAGAGCACCAGCTGTACCGGAAGACTATGTGATCACCCTCTCCGCAGCCGATGTGAGTAAGACCTTCAGACAGGTCAACATTCACAAGGCCAGACGGATTACCAGGATGTGTACTGCGAGCATGCTCTGAACAACTAGCAAGTGTATTCACTGACATTTTCAACCTCTCCCTGTCCGAGTCTAATACCAACATGTTTTAAGCAGACCACAAGAGTGCCTGTGCCCAAGAACACTAAGGTAACCTGCCTAAATGACTACCGACCCGTAGCACTCACGTCTGTAGCCACGAAGTGCTTTGAAAGGCTGGTCATGGCGCACGTCAACACCATCATCCCAGAAACCCTAGACCCACTCCAATTTGCATACTGCTCCAAGAGATCCACAGATGATGCAGTCTCTATTGCACTCCACACTGCCCTTTCCCACCTGGACAAAAGGAACACCTATGTGAGAATGCTATTCATTGACTACAGCTCAGCGTTCAACACCATAGTGCCCTTAAAGCTCATCACTAAGCTAAGGACTCTGGGACTAAACACCTCCCTCTGCAACTGGATCCTGGACTTCCTGATGGGCCGCCCCCAGGTGGTAAGAGTAGGTAACACATCCGCCACGCTGATCCTCAACACAGGGGCCCCTCAGGGGTGCGTGCTCAGCCCCCTCCTGTACTCTCTGTTCACTCATGACTGCACGGCCAGGCACGACTCCAACACCATTAAATTTGCCAATGACACAACAGTGTTAGGCCTGATCACCGACAACAATGAGACAGCCTATAGGGAGGTCAGAGACCTGGCCGTGTGGTGCCAGGACAACAACCTCTCCCTCAATGTGATCAAGACAAAGGAGATAATTGTAGACTACAGGAAAAAAAGGACAGAGCACGCCCCCATTCTCATCGACGGGGCTGCAGTGGAGCAGGTTGAGAGCTTCAAGTTCCTTGGTGTCCACATACCAACAAACTAACATGGTACAAGCACAGCATGACAGTCGTGAAGTGGGCACAACAAAACCTATTCCCCCTCAGGAGA
Organism: Hucho hucho; assembly: GCA_003317085.1. Lineage (NCBI taxonomy): Eukaryota > Metazoa > Chordata > Actinopteri > Salmoniformes > Salmonidae > Hucho > Hucho hucho. The sequence continues at coordinate 155,534 of QNTS01002278.1, read as the reverse complement.
CTGAAAAGATTTGGCATGGGTCCTCAGATCCTCAAAAGGTTCTACAGCTGCACCATCCGAGAGCATCCTGACTGGTTGCATCCCTGCCTGGTATGGCAACTGCTCGGCCTCCGACCGCAAGGCACTACAGAGGGTAGTGCAAACGGCCCAGTACATCACTAGAGCCAAGCTTCCTGCCAGCCAGGACCTCTATACCAGGTGGTGTCAGAGGAAGGCCCTAAAAATTGTCAAAGACTCCAGCCAACCTAGTCATAGGCTGTTCTCTCTGCAACCACATGGCAAGCGGTACCGGAGCGCCAAGTCTAGGTCCAAGAGGCTTCTAAACAGCTTCTACCCGCAAGCCATAAGACTCCTGAACATCTAGTCAAATGGCTACCCAGACTATTTGCATTGCCCCCCCACCCCCACCACTCTCTGTTGTCATCTATGCATAGTCACTTTAATTAACTCCCTACATGTACATACTACCTCAACTAACCGGTGCCCCCGCACATGGACTCTGTACCGGCACCTCCCTGTACAAATTGTTATTTTTTTACTGCTGCTCTTTAATTACTTTATTATTTTAGCTCTTATTCTTACCCATACTTTTTGAAACTGCACTGTTGGTTAGGGGCTTGTAAGTAAGCATTTCACTGTAAGGTCTACACCTGTTGTATTCGGCGCATGTGACTAATACAATTTGATTTGGCCCAGTGCTGTATCTCATATAACGTATATATTATAAAAAACATTGTTCTTTCCTTGGCGCTCTGTCTGGGGTACCAAGGTAGGTGATGTCTGTGTCCTCCTGGTCTCTGTGGACTCACGGTCCTCCTGGTCTCTGTGGACTCACGGTAGTGTAGATCGTGTGATTCGTTCCAGAGAGAGATCTAGACCACCCCCATGAGTCAAAAGGTACAGATGTCATGATGGTGTCCCAAATCAAAAATATACAGGACAAAATACACATCACAACAGTAGAGACACCACAACACTACATAAAGAGAGACCTAAGACAACATAACATGGCAGCAACACATGACAACACAACATGGCAGCAGCACAAAATATGGTACAAACATTATTGGGCACAGACAACAGCACAAAGGGCAAGAAGGTAGAGACAATATTTCACGCAAAGCAATGAAAACTAAAATGTTTTTTTCCCCATGTCTTTATTGATGTGGTTTTCCCTACCGAAAGACAAACATTGTATTCTAACCAAGAATATAATAACAGAACACCAGACCTGAATATACACATTGATGTCTCATCATGATCAATATTGCCATAGTCATAACAGCATGTACAAAGACTGTAATATATGAAATGTCAGCTTTAAACTGCATCCTTCTGTACCGTTAAATAATGTAAACCATTTCACACGTGTGCACTGTGCATCACACATTCACAAACAAAAGAAAATAAAACATTGGGGTAAACTATTTCAACATAACTTTTGTTGTGTGAGCACACAGTGTAGCGAAACAGCCGGCACATGAATGGACCGAGGCCGTTCTTACTTACAAGCAATAAAAAGCCATACACCTGTCGTTTGGTGGCAAGACTCGAACACTCGCCTCTGTGGGTGTTTCCCAACTGGCACCCTATTCCCTAAATAGTACACTACTTTTGAGTAGGAATAGGGCACCATTTGAGAAGCATACCTATACCATGGCTACTGCCAGACACCCATTCAAAATGGGCTTTCTCTGTGAAGTATAGTCTAGTGTACCAAGTTTGGAAAAGTTATTCAGACAATTGCCCATAGTATCTGGGGGTAAACATTAGTTCAGTGGAAAACTCCAGGATGAAGACAGACAGGGCAAACCAGAAGACCAGTATTCACGCTAACCTGTTCCAACTGGACAGGATTTAGAAGAGCGGGTGCCAACTAGACCGCAGTTAGACAGACACACACACACACAGAGACAGAGACAGAGACAGAGCGAGACTGAGCCAATAAACAAATTGGCTAGTGTCTCCCATCAAACTAGATCATCTTCCAAAAACACTCCAAAAAGGCCAGTAACCGGAATCAGAGAAGGTTTTGTTGGACTTCTATCTGTTCCAAGTTCATTATATGCAATATTTATACTGTTACTTTCCTTGTAAAGTTGATTTGTAATGTACGCAAAACACATCTTAAAAATCTAGCAAAATAATAATGAACAAATCAATGAATAAGAAATGACTGACAAATCATATCAAAACTATTCATAAGCATCTTTTTAAGAGGATACTTCAAGATTTTGGCAAGGAGGACCTTTATCTACTTCCCCAGAGTCAGATGAACTGGTGGACACCATTTTTATGCCACCATGTCCAGTATGACTCTGGTTAAATAGATAAAGGGCCTCATTGCCAAAATCCAGAACTATACCTTTAAAAAGAACCTATGACAATTTTAAATATACAAGTGTCATAGATGTCAAATTTGGGTAATTACAAATGAGGCCAAACCTTGCTTTGTTAGCTTCATTAGTTAAATGGATTCCAGTGGTACACCAGTGTGAATGATTGGGCCAAACCCATGCCAAAAGTCAAATTAAACTGACATTAAATACAAAATACGGCCTGTGCCTTTCTGGCTTGGCTAGTACGGTCTTACTGGGCTCCATGGCACACAGACATACGTTTTTACAGAACCAAACCAAACATGTTGACCTTCCTGGCAGTCATTAATGTAGTAATGATTAAAAAGCAACAGCTGTCCATTGGTTGCCACATCCATGGTACACAGATGACCAAAGACAAATTAAAACAATTCAGGGGGTGCACACAAACAGCATTCATTGTAACGGTAGGACCAATTCAGGGGGTGCACACAAACAGCATTCATTGTAGCGTTAGGACCAATTCAGGGGGTGCACACAAACAGCATTCATTGTAGCGTTAGGACCAATTCAGGGGGTGCACACAAACAGCATTCATTGTAGCGTTAGGACCAATTCAGGTGGTGCACACAACCAGCAGGGCGACCCAGCAAGGCGACCCAGCAGGGCGACCCAGCAGGGCGACCCAGATAGCACAGTTAACCAAATAAATCTTTGGATACTGACAGCAGTACTCTGACAGCAGTACTCTAGAGAGTTGTTGGACGCAGTTGGACATTTTTATTGCATTCCAAACGGTACCCTATTCCACATACACACACACATAGCACTACGTTTGATCAGAGCCCGGCCCTGGTCAAAATTAGTGCACTAGAAAAAAGGAATAGGGAGCCATTTCGGACGCAGCCTCCCTTTTAAAGTACAGTATGCAACTCCTGGTAGTGTTTGGGTGTTATATGTACTGCATACATCCTCAATCACCATCGAGTAAGTGAACCCAGTTACTTTAAAGTGGCATTTTAAAGCAAACGTAGTTCTCTGTCTCTCTCTATAGCGTCGACCTCTCTGAATAACCCCCTAATGAACCGCTCCCGTCGCTCACAACCCAAGGCATTCAGCAGAAAAAAAGTATTTTTAATCATTTGTGTGCCTGCTGCTGTGAATTAGCTACCGGTGCGTTTTTCTCTCCAGACATACTTGCTGACGGCACACAGGCTGGCTGGCACTCAAAAATGCTTATCATTACAAAAACTCATCTACTGGCTACCTTTCATTCCCCAATATTAGCACAAGTAAAATCCATAAATAAAAACACTACTGAATAAATAAATGCTTTTTTTTTCTCCCCTTTGTTTTAATGGAACTAATTTTGGCACACAAGGTTCTTTGAGGAGTTTCCCCTCTCCCTCCCTCCCTCCCTCCCTCCCCTCTGATCCTTAACAGCAGGCTGCAGTACGGCCATCAGAAGATCTGCATGAAGAAGTCAGGAGCCCAGTCCAGGGCGGCCTGGGCCACAGCCAGAGCGGCCGCCCCCAGGGTGGCTGAGATGCCCCACACAGCCATCTTGACGAGCTGGTTGGGCTGCATGTCCCTGGACAGGACCAGCTGGGAGTCTGGGCCTCCGAGGCCTTGGGCCCGGCCCCGGAGGAGCTGCCGACGTAGGACCGAGTCAGGGCGCTGCTGCTGAGTGGCCGTCTGGAAAGCCTTGAAACAGTTGATGGTGATGCTGGAGACAGACAGAAGTAGATACTGTCTGAGAGAAACACTTTCTCATAACAGTTATTCATCTCTGCCGAGTTAGTTATGGCTTACAAGAATACTGAAACGGTAGACAAATATATAGGGTCAGCACTTCACAATATGAGCTGTCCTACTTCGGGAAATTGCCCATTGTTTACCACTGTTAATGGGGAAGGAGAAATGGGTAGAGAGAAAGACAGAGAAAGATAGTGAAAGACAGAGAGACAGTGAAAGACAGAGCAAATACATGTCAATTAGAAAGACCAAAGGGAAAGAGACTGGTGAAAAAAAGTAAACACTCCATATGGGAGGGAGGGAGGGAGGAAGAAAAAAAAAGGGAGGGAGGGAACAGTGCCCTATGGCCTTAACAAAGACACTTCATATGGCTACAGCTTTTTCTCAATTACATTAGCAACACAACACCAGAAGCACCAGCTAGTGCTGATGGGTAAGACCACAGTAAACACACATTTTTAACAGTTTGGAGAAAAACATCATTAAAAAATCATAAAATATTCACTTCCATTTCATTATCATCCCTCTGGAAGTAATAGTAAACATGGCGCTGCAATACCAAATGCAAATGCCTTTTTTTATCTGATTATGAACCTTGCACAACAAAAAAAAAACGGGACGGTTAATGGCAGAAAACCGCCTCTCGGAAAATCGTACCCCGAGCGTTCGCGCGCTGAGGGGCTCAATGTCTAAGTCTTTCCCTCTCCTTTAAATATATATATTTTTTTAAAGAGGGCTTTTAGAGTCCCTCTCTCCCTCTCATTAGTATAATTTGCTACTGCTCCCAGGCTGAAAATAGCTGACAGGTAACAGCAGAGCAATTAACTTTTAAACTTTCACTTTAAACAGCTTAACACCCCAGAGGGCCAGGTTGTTCTGATGAACCTCCTGTAGTGTACATACTGTACTGGTACACTGGTGACTCCTATCACTCACTCCTCTCCTGGCGTCCCAAATGACACCCTATTCCCTATATAGTGCACCACTATTGACCAGAGCTCTATGGGCCCTGGTCAAAAGTAGTGCACTAAATAGGGAATAGGGTGTCATTTGGAATATAGCCTCTGTGTGACAGTGACAGTGTACTGTGCAGTCGGTGGCTGGCTTAGCCCATGTTCTCTCCTCTCATTTCTCCTCCTGTTGAAAGGGACTAGGACCTCGTCAATGACCGTGACACTGAGTCTTTGAATACAGCTGACAGGATAGTGAGTTGACTGTGATCAAAGAAGCTCATTCTAAACCTTGAGGGAGTTGGGGGAAATATTTTGTCAGGTAGAGGTGTCTTAACTTTGAAATGAAGTTAGTTGTCATTTCAGGGATATAGGGTCATTTCAAAAATAATTTGGCTATTGGCCTTGTGAGCCTTCCATCCTGTGCCCACCTGTCATTCTCTGTGACCGTGGCACACTGTAGACCAGTGTTCCTCTGCTGCAATAGTTGTGTATTCATGTTTTAATTCATGTTTTAGCATTACTATACCAGCTATGCGTCCCAAATGGCACCCTATTCCCTAGGCCGAAGTAAAGTAGGGACACAACAGAGGTCAGACGGGTGATTCAGCATGCAGCTGTCCGCGTGAAACCAGAAGAAACAGAGGATGTTCAGTGTGGCTGAGTCGTCACTGACAGGCCCTGTTCTGTTTGTCGTGGTGCCACGGGAGCTGCTCTCTCAGCCGTTCAGTGTGACGCAACACTACCCCCCTGCTCGCACTCTCCCTCTTTACTTTTGAGTCCCACTCTAGCTCTTTCCTTTGCCCTCCCCCCTATACACAGAATAAGTGGGTCACTAGTTCCAACACTTTACCTCACACGTCATGTCCTTCACCACTCTACTACTGGGCAAGGGGAGGGGACACGAGGTCATATGTTACTCTACATTGGGTCAAAGTTAAACAAACACAGACATGACCTTCCTTAACGGAGCTAATGCCAAGTCTCGAATAGGAGACCCCCACGGCCCACTCTCATTCAGCCTAGCTCTCCTGGGTCGTATTCATTAGACACCAAAACGGAAGAAAACGGACTGAAACAGGGAGAATTCTACCTAAAATGTCCAATAAGTAATGCTATTTTTCCTTTTCAAAACATTCTGTTTGCATTAATGATTATGACCCTGTCTTCTAGATGTCACCTCCTCTCCCTACCCGATGTTACCTGTTGTGAGAGGACTCTCATCCTGACTGACTGCCTGCCTGCCTGACTGGACTGACCTAAATACAGGAAGGAAGCATCCAGAAACCAGCCATCCAGAGAGCGTGGCACTGTCAGTGTCACTATATTGCCCGTCAGGCAGACATTTGTATCCGGCTGTCACTCAAGGCCTCTTGTCAGCAATGTCATTTACCCCCGGAGAGGAATGACTGCAGTTCTAGTGGAAAGATACGGACCGAGGGATGACTGCAGCGTTGGAGGAAGGATACGGACCGAGGGATGACTGCAGCGTTGGAGGAAGGATACGGACCGAGGGATGACTGCAGCGCTGGTGGAAAGATACGGACCGAGGGATGACTGCAGCGCTGGTGGAAAGATACGGACCGAGGGATGACTGCAGCACTGGTGGAAGGATACAGACCAAGGGATGACCGCAGCGCTGGTGGAAGGATACGGGCTATGGAGAGGGAAAGTGAGGGAGGGAGGTAGGGCGTATGTAGATGTCACTGTCACCCGTGAATTGGTATGGTACACACACAACCACACACACAAAAATCTGCGCCACGAGTCATATCACACAACGTCATGACCTTCACCATGTTAACACACTGACTTGTTTACAATGATACGTTGCCTTTGCGTATGAAACCCCGGTTTTTAGACTGAGTATGAGAGAGAGGAAGGAAGGAAAAATGAATGCAGAGGCAACTGTTCGCTTCTCGTTGGAGGGAGCTCTGTCAGAGGTGATTGTGCACAAGGTCTAACTGCCTAATCCGTTTCCAACGCCTCTGTGCTTCCCAGCATGCTTGCTATCACTGCGCAGGAACCACTGCCGTGCCAGCCCCCACTCCATCCCCCCTCAAACCCCCACCGCCTGGCTCAGAGCTCAGAGATGTGCCTGAGGTGATATCACTGTCCCTCAGTGCAGCCTCAGTGGAGGCCAAGCCGGCTACATCACAGTCCTGCTGGGCCAGCCGCCTCTCACAGTAAATCCAGAAGGCCGGGAGGGGAGGCCCCTCAACCAACCAGCTGCTGCTGGAGGAGCTGATGCACTGGGTGCGGTACAGCTGGCAGCTTCTGCAGGAAAGAAGTGGTAGGCTAAATTCTGTTGATTTGATTGTGATAAATCACAATGTTTCTAAATCCTAAGAAAAATGTCACTGAAGAGGCCTGAAAAAAGCTATTGAGGGAGAACTCTACATAACCACATCCTCCCCCTTGCAGCCCATTCTAACCACATCCTCCCCCTTGCAGCCCATTCTAACCACATCCTCCCTATTGCAAGCACATCCTCCCCATTTCAGCCCATTCTAACCTGATCTTCCCCATTTCAGCCCATTCTAACCACATCCTTCCAATTGCAGCCCATTCTAACCACATCCTCCCCATTGCAACCACATCCTCCCCATTGCAACCACATCCTCCCCACTGCAGCCCATTCTAACCACATCCTCCCCAATGCAGCCACATCCTCCCCATTTCAGCCCATTCTAACCACATCCTCCCCATTGTAGCCCATACTAACCACATCCTCCCCCTTACAGCCCATTCTAACCACATCCTCCCCATTGCATCCCATTCTAACCACATCCTCCCCATTGCAGCCCATTCTAACCACGTCCTCCCCATTGCAGCCCATTCTAACCACATCCTCCCCATTGCATTCCATTCTAACCACATCCTCCCCATTGCATTCCATTCTAACCACATCCTCCCTATTGCAGCCCATTCTAACCACATCCTCCCCATTGCATCCCATTCTATCCACGTCCTCCCCATTGCAGCCCTTTCTTACCACATCCTCCCCATTGCAGCCCATCCTACCCACATCCTCCCCATTGCAGCCCATCCTACCCACATCCTCCCCAATGAAGCCCATTTTAAAGTCAGTCAGACAAATAGAGCCAGAAACCAGGGGTTGGAGTACGGTGAAAGCTACTAATTTCATCTCCGCCCCAAGAACAATATTGGGGCATGTACCACACAGCCCTGCCTTCCCAAATTACCCACTCCCCCTCTCCCCACCTCCCCCTCTGATGGAGATGGGGGTTTTGCATGCTAAATCAGACAGCCCCATAATTACCTAGGGACTAGGCTTATTTATTGGATAGCTGGCATCCGCACAAGCCCCCCCCCCCCTTCTCTCTCTGTGGTGTGACGAGTGTGACGTTGAAAAGAGAAGAGAATACATCCCAAACCCAGACAACTAACCCTCCTATCCTTCTCCACAACCTTTTCTGACGAGAGACAGGCAGCGAGAGAAGCAGAAAACCTGTCAGATCTAAAGTGAACCAGATTTCTGTCACTGGATCCAAAACACTGTTTAGAAGGCATCTCTGTCCACCAGGGAGACATGAATAAAGGGAGAACAACATTGCTCTTGCGGGCATGGTAAAGGTATTCATTACCTCCCGCTGGTGTTGATAGCATCATAAAAGTGAGACTAGAAACCTACCTGTGGGGGGAAAAAGGAGAAACGCACAGGGATCCACAGGCTCAATCTCACAGACTGACACATAGCGTTTGCATACAAAGGACTGGGATGCAGACAGGCAGGACTGAACGTCAGCCACATCACAATAGACACGAAGGAGGAAGAGGATCAGTTCCAGCATCATGAGGAGAATAGTCTGTGGTGTGGGCTGGGGGACTTTGTGCTCAACAACCCCACCTGCTGGACATGTGGAAAAACCACAGAGAGCTCTACTCTACTCGCAGTCTGAACAAAGTTAGATCTACTGTGAATACTACACAGAGGGCTATCTCCCCTCACGTTCCCTATGTTTCAGGCCAGTTCAGACTAAAACCTGATTGTTGGATATGTGAATATTGTAGTCTAGAGTGTGGTACGTTCAGCCCAACACATTATTGGGAGCACACTGCCTGCCCTCCAGGACACCTACAACACAAATGTCGCAGGAAGGCCAAGAAGATCATCAAGGACCTCAGCCATGGCCTGTTGTCCCATCCCTCAGATGCGGGCAGTATAGGAGCATCATGGCTAAAACTGACAGACTGGCCAAAAACCTCTACCCCCAGACGATCAGACTACTGAACAGCCACCACTAGTCAGCGACCTGATCCCCCTGTCTCCCTCCTGCCCCCCGGACTTCCTTTTTTGGCTTTGAGGTCCAGATCTGAATTTGAGGGGTCTAGAGGATCCACGCCAGGTCTGAACAGTAAAATCCCATCCCTTGAAACAGACAGGCATCCAAGAGTCTGCAAGCTGGATGGAATCCCCTGCTGGGTCTACACCGCAGTTAATTTTCCACCGTCTACAAGCTCAATCTGACTGTGCTACATTCGGTTCCAAATAATGTCTCCTCCGTTACCATTAATTCCTAAGCCAGATGTAGCAGGAGCCTCTGCTCTGTTCTTTAGATCACAGATCCTGGCAACAGTAGTCATAACACTGGACTACTAGTTGGTTGAAGCAATCTCCTCCCCTCCCAAAGGCACTGTAAGTTATAGAGAGAGAGACCCTGACCCACTCACCTCTTGCGGGACTGCAGTGCAGCACACTTGGCCACCAGGGAGGGCGGGTAGCGGGTAAAGAGGCAGTGGGCCTGGGTGATGAGCTCCTCGTAGGGCAGGTCCTGGGGGATCTTAGACAGGAGTTGATGTACCATAGCCATGTCACACTCGGTTTGCTTCACCTCCTTCTCCCTGTGCAGGACGATCTACAAAGGAGACAGAATATTAGCATTCTCTGTCCCATTCAACCAATCAGTAGAGAGTAGTGACAATTCGTCTAGCTACATTCTGTTAAAACCCAATTAATACGTTTCAAATCGACATTCCTAGTAGATCAATGTCGACGATGTACATCAGACTAATACCCCAGACTGTGTTCTGTTCCGGGAGATGTGCGGTGAGTAACAATTTTGGGTTTTGGCCAGGCACAGAGTCAAAGGGTTAAGCCCCCCCCGTGCCTAGTAAGCTGAGCGGCAGGACAAACTACATTTCCTGACTGCTTTGTTATCCCGACTTCAAAAGGTCTCAGGCCCCCTTTGGTTTGCATGCAGCTCCAGTGCAATCTAGCACAAACACAGCTAGTCTTCTACACCAAACCTCTGGTGAGTTCATTAGAGTTGTTTAATGAACTGGTCTAGCTACAACAAAGTGCCCTGGATTCCTGTGCTTGTGTGTGTGAGTGTAAAAAGATAAATCCTTGCCTTTTATTTTTGAAAAACTTGTTGTTTTGTTTTCCTTTGCTGGTGACAAGTAGTCAAAAAACAACTCCATTTACAAAGCGCAGAGCGAGAAACACACATTTGAAGTTTGGCGAGATATCACTTCCCCAATACCATCTAATGAGAGCTTAGTGGAATGTGTGGACTACTTTGTGCTTTTTTGTCCATTAGTGACCATTGTTCTATACACTGAGTGGACAAAACATTAAGAACACCTGCTCTTTCCATGACAGACTCACCAGGTGAATCAATGTGAAACATATTATCCCTTACTGTCACTTGTTAAATCCACTTCAAATCAGTGTAGATGAAGGTGAGAAGACAGATTTTTAAGCCTTGAGATAATTTAGACATGGATTGTGTATGTGTGCCATTCAGAGGGTGAATGGGCAAGGCAAAATAATGAAGTGCCGTTGAACGGGGTATGGTAGTAGGTGCCAGGCCACCGGTTGGAGTGAGTCAAGAACTGCAACGCTGTTGGGTTTTTCACACGCAACAGTTTCCCATGTGTATCAAGAATGGTCCACCATCCAAACATCCAGCCAACTTGTCAACTGTGGGAAGCATTGGAGTCAACATGGGCCAGCATCCCTGTGAAACGCTTTCGACACCTTGTGAGCCCATACCCCAACGAATTGAGACTGTTCAGAGGGCAAAAGGGGGTGCAACTCAATGTTTGTACACTCAGTGTAAATAAGAGTGCATCTCCGAATTCACCTCAGACAGTAATTTGGGCATGGTACAATCACTTACAGAAAATACACACTGCCCTCCTAAAATATGTTCAGCAGACAACTTGGAAGCACACAGGTGCAGGTACAGAGTAAGGCAGAAGAAACATGTCCATTCCTCACAAAAATGCACAATAACATATCTATTCTATAGTATTATATTACTATAAAACAGAGGTCACAGTTCAAATGGTGGTTCTTACCACAGCAGCGAAGTAGATGGCCATCAGGGGGTGTGAAGCCAGGAAGAAGTCATAGAGCCTGAGAACGTGACGGAACTCAGACAGGACGTGGCCATACCATGTGATGAGCCAGCTCAGAGCAAAGATGGTGCCCACCTCGGCCCTGCAGCAAAACACAAGAAGTCGAGGCAGTTATTATTTTTTTGTTAATCTGATAGGCTAGAGGTACGCTATATATACACAAACATATGTGGACACCCCTTCAAATGAGTGGATTTGGCTATTTCAGCCATGCCCATTGCTGACAGGTGTATAAAATCGAGAACCCAGTCATGTAATCTCCTTAGACAAACATTGGCAGTAGAATGGCCTTACTGAAGAGCTCAGTGACTTTCAACGTAGCACCTTCATAGGATGCCACCTTTCCAACAAGTCAGTTCCTCAAATTTCTGCCCTGCTAGAGCTGCCCCGGTCAATTGTAAGTGCTGTTATTGTAAAGTGGAACCGTCTAACCGAGTGCTGAAGCGCGTAAAAACCGTCTGTCCTCGGTTGCAACACTCACTACCGAGTGCAAAACTGCCTCTCGAAGAAAAACCAGCACAAGAACTGTTCTTCGGGAGCTATATGAAATGGGTTTCCATGGCAGAGCAGCCACACACAAGCCTAAGATAACCATGTGCAATGCCAAGCGTCGGCTGGAGTGATGTAAAGCTTGCCGCCATTGGACTATGGAGCAGTGGAAACGCGGCAGTCCGACTGACAAATCTGTGTTTGGCAGATGCCAGGAGAACGCTACCTGCCCCAATGCATAGTGCCAACTGTAAAGTTTGGTGGAGGAGGAATAATGGTCTGGGGCAGTTTTTCATGGTTCGGGCCAGTGCCCTTAGTTCTAGTGAAGGGAAATCTTAACGCTACAGCATACAATGACATTCTAGACGATTCTGTGCTTCCAACATTGTGGCAACAGTTTGGGGAAGGCCCTTTCCTGTTTCAGCATGACATTGCCCCTGTGCACAAAGCGATGTCCATACAGAAATGGCTTGTCGAGATCAGTGTGGAAGAACTTGACTGGCCTGCAGAGCCCTGACATCAACCCCATCCTCGCAGCAATGTTCCAACATCAAGTGGAACGCCTTCCCAGAAGAATGGAGGCTGTTATAGCAGCAAAAGGAGGGTCCAACTTCATATTAATGCCCATGATTTTGGAATTAGATGTTCGACGAGCAGATGTCCACATACTTTTGTGGTCATGTAGTGTAGTCAAAGGTAGAGGAAAGATGGAGGACAGAGTGTGCTGAAATAGCAATGGGACGGATTCCAACCCATGCTGCAGTGATATTTTCCGGAGGCAGCGGCTTCGAACGCCAGACCAGCCTAGAGCATGTGAACAAGTCAAGTGAATTCAAAGTACATCGTCACAGAGTCTCAAAACACTTTACAAGAGGGAACAAACACCAACAACATCGCTCAACCTCTCACTATGAAAAGCAACAGCAACATCAACAGCTAATTTGTACACTGGCTAATTAAAAAACACCAGTTGAAGTCTCACTAGCTGATGTCACAGGAGGTTGGGGATGATGGATTTGTGGTAATGGCTGGAGCGGAATTACTGGAATGGTATCAAATACTTTCCATGTGTTTGATGCCATTCCATATGTTCTGTTCCAGCCATTATTATGAGTTGTCCTCCCCTCAGCAGCCTCCACTGGTTGATGCACAGAAAAATCCAATCTCCTCCTCCTGCTGGGGGGGTAAATAATATGTTCATCTATTTTGTGATGATGACCTCAGGACAGCCCAGCACTTATCCTGTATTTGCCTCCAAAGTGGGGATGGATGTCTTAGAGAAATGTGTAAATAAAACAAAGGATGCATCCCATAGGGCTCTGGTCAAATGTAGCACAATATAGGAAATGGTTTCCATGGATATAGGGTGCCATTTGAGACACACCCACAAGCTATGCCGATGCCAGCTTCTGTGAGTAAGGACGGTCACACACTGATGATGTAATTATAGACTACAGAGAGCCCAGTCCTAAAGGCAAGGCATTAGGCATGGTTCACTACAGAAGCCCTTTGGACTGCAGCTCTTAATGCAGCTCTATTTTAGGAGCCGAAAATGGCTCTTGGGTGATTGCACGCCAGCGGGAGCTGAAAAATATTTTGGTATCTCAGATTGTTCTGGCAATTCTCACATAGGAACGTCATGCTTTTTACTTTTTAATGTCTTAAAATGAACAAATTCAAAAAGGGTAGTTATATATACACACAAAAAGGGTAGATATATTTGTAATGTTGAATAAATGTGTGATTTGTTTTATTTCAGAATCTAGACATACTCCATTCTGTATAGCACACTATAAGGAGGATAATGACAGCAAGATGGTGTCTATGTCATGTACGGTTCACAGATCATAGGGTCTTACATGACAAATCTAAAAAAGGGCTTAACATTTCTGCTTTCATCAGGTTTTTCTCAGAAATGGTTGGTGATACAAAATGTAAAAAGCATTTCAAAACGTCCTTCCTCCCAATGAAGTTTATATGTGAAAATTGCCAGAACAATCTGAGATACCCCCAAAAAATTCAGCTGGTGTGGAACCACCCTTTTCTGAGATGTTATTTGTGGGCTTGGCAGGAGAACAACTCATTGTACTCTTGAGTGCCGCTCATTTAAATCCTGTGTCTAACATCCATAAGCAGCCCTATAGCCAAATGAACAATTAGGACGGAAACCACAACAGCAACAATCATTGCGTTGTCAAATGTCTTGCCTCTGTAAACCTTCATTTTGTTAAAATTAAGTAACGTTTACTTATAAAAACTAGGCTAAAGAACTGTTCTAGCATCAAATACTTATTCAGGTAGCCTAAAAGGTAGCCTAAAAGCAGTGGCAGCAGCAGCAGGGCCGGACAGAGCAACACCATTAAACCTGTGGGCTTCTGTCTCAAATAGTACCCTATTCTCTAGATAGGGCACTAGCCTACTATACTTTTGACCAGGAACCATAGAGTTCTGGTCAAAAGTAGTACACTATATAGGGAGATAGGGTGCAATCTGGAACGCAGCCTTCTGCTCGTGGCGCTACACTAGGCTACAGTGACCAGAACAGAGACAGCAGGTTAGAAACCTCCCTCCCGCCAGCCTGTGTCCCAAGATGCACCCCTATTCAATATTTATCACTAGATCCTCCTATTCTCTACATTTTACATGGGGCCACTATCAAAAATAACTTTATTTTCTATCAGGGACTGGGAACGCTCTGCACGCAACAGAGAAAGAGGGAGGGAGGGAGAGAAACTCAACACTAGAGGTTTATGTGATACAGGTTACCCCATAAAATTCCAACGCAACACCCAAGACACAAATAAGACGAGGACAATATCAAGTACTGAGGTAGTGTGTGTTAGTACACCACACACTGGGGTTTTAAGAGGGTTACAGGCACACTTCGACTAGCATTCAAATAAAACACCGCTTCAGGTTTGAGTCAAAACATTGATACTTATCTGCCGCGTTACATTTCCTCTGAGCTGGATGAAAAATATGTCTAGCGTGCAAAAACAAAAGTCCTCAACCATAGCTCATAGCGACTTGCCAGTGCAACAATCTTATTGACGTTGAAAAAACCTGAAGATGGTTTACAATCAAGAGGTGACATTGACAGAACACAGTGACAGCACAGTGGAAGGCGGTGGAATCCTTTGACTGGCTGACAGCTAGCTGTGGAGACAGGAAACCAGGGCCCGTTCTTAACTCAGTCTTCCCAATTAAATCCCACCGTGCTATTCGTTCTTGTCAGACCATCAATTATACAAACGCATCAAATAAATAAGAAATCCAGTCTTTTCTCATTCTCAAGCCCTCTGTTCTGTTGTCTCATACTAACTACACACACTGATGGCAAGGCAGGTAGAGAGAGATAGAAGTAATCAATAGGATGGATTTGACTCTCTCTCAGTTTGACTCGATTGTAATTAATATCCTGTCTGCGACAACCTGCCTTTCCAAGACAAACATGTACACTCTACTGCCCCCTTCAGGAGAGAAGAGTGGGAAGCATGGCCTGTATTCATAAAGTGTCTCAGAGTAGGAGTGTTGATCTAGGATCGGTTTTGCTTTTTGGATAATAATGAATACAATTACATGGACATAGAAGAACTGATCCTAGATCAGTATTCTACTTTGAGAGCCTTCATGAATATGGGCCCCGATCATTAGGTCGCAACTGCAAATATAAAAACTAATTTTGCTGATAGAAAATATATTTTCACAAGGCAACAAGGTAAAACATTTGAAAGTTTGTTCTTTAACACATAATAAAACAAAATACATTCCACTGGTATCAACAACAAAAAAAAAGTCAAAACATTAGCTCATGAATCCGAGTTTGAAGTTGGGGAAAACTGGTAGAATTACTTCAAAGTGAACATGTCTTCCTTGCAGCCTTGCCTTGCTTGTCATCTGCCATTCAAACCTGCTATCTGATCTTTTCTCAAAAAATCTGGGAAACTGGATTTACTATTTCCCTAAAGGACACAAGTAAACATATACATATATTTACATACATACATACATACAGACAGTCAAAAGTTTTAGAACACCTACTCATTCAAGGGTTTTTTCTTCATGTTTACTATTTCTACATTGTAGAACAATAGTGAACACATCAAAACTATGAAATATCACAAATGGAATCATGTAGTAACCAAAAAAAAGGTGTTAAACAAATATAGCCACCCTTTGCCTTGATGACAGCTTTGCACACTCTTGGCATTCTCTCAACCAGCTTCACCTGGAATGCTTTTCCAACAGTCTTGAAGGTGTTCCCACATATGCTGAGCACTTGTTGGCTGCTTTTCCTTAACTCCGCAGTCCGACTCATTCCAAATCTCAATTTGGTTGAGGTCAGGGGATTGTGGAGGCCAGGTCATCTGATACAGCACTCCATCACTCTCCTTCTTGGTAAAATAGCCCTAACACAGCCTGGAGGTGTGTTGGGTCATTGTCCTGTTGAAAAACAAATGATAGTCCCACTAAGCGGAAACCAGATGGGATGGCGTATCGCTGCAGAATGCTGTGGTAGCCATGCTGGTTAAGTGTGCCTTGATAAATAAATCACAGACAGTGTCACCAGCAAAGCACCCTCACACGATAACACCTATTCCTCCATGCTTTACAGTAGGAAATACACATGCAGAGATCATCCGTTCACCCACACCACGTCTCAGAAAAGACATGGCAGTTGGAACCAAAAATCTCCAATTAAGACTCATCAGACCAAAGGACAAATTTCCACCAGTCTAATGTCCATTGCTTGTGTTTCTTGGCCCAAGCAAGTCTCTTTTTCTTATTGGTGTCCTTTAGTAGTGGTTTCTTTGCAGCAATTCGACCATGAAGGCCTGATTCACAGTCTCCACTAAACAGTTGATGTTGAGATGTGTCTGTTACTTGAACTCTGTGAAGCATTTATTTGGGCTACAATTTCTGAGGCTGGTAACTAATGAACTTATCCTCTGCAGCAGACGTAACTCTGGGTCTTCCTGTGGTGGTCCTCATGAGAGCCAGTTTCATCATAGCGCTTGATGGTTTTTGCGACTGCACTTGAAGAAACTTTCAAAGTTCTTGAAATTTTCCAGATTGACTGACCTTCATGTCTTAAAGTAATGCTGGACTGTTGTTTCTCTTTGCTTATTTGAGCTGTTCTTGCCATAATATGGACTTGGTCTTTTACCAACCAGGGCTATCTTCTGTATACCACCCCTACCTTGTCACAACACAACTGATAGGCTCAAATGCATTAAGGAAAGAAATTCCACAATAACTTTTAACAAGGCACACCTGTTAATTGAAATGCATTCCAGGTGACTACCTCATGAAGCTGGTTGAGAAAATGCCAAGAGTGTGCAAAGCTGTCATCCAGGCAAAGGGTGGCTATCTGAAAATATATTGTGATTTGTTTAAAAAAAAATTGGTTACTACATTTTGATGTCTTCACTATTTATATATATACTATATATATATATAAATATTTTTTTTACTGTCACATACACCAGATAGGTTTCAACCAACCTCTGATGTGTGGATATTTATTTGTATTTATTTATTTAACCTTTATTTAACTAGGTAAGTCAGTTAAGAACAAATTCTTATTAACAATGACGGTCTACCAAAAGGCAAAAGTCCTTCTGCGGGATGGGAAGTGGGTTAAAAAATACAATTAAAATTAAAAATAAATCAAATATAAATAGAGGACAAAACACACGACGAGAGAGACAACACTTCATAAACAACATAGACAACAACAAAGCAAGGCAGTAACACATGACCTGAACCACCTACTGAGATGTGCCTTTTGTTTAGTAAATCAGATGAAAATATGAGGTGCTAGGGAGGCCGCATTGGGTCTTTAACTGTAACAAATCCCACAAAAAAAAACTAAGAATTACCTCAGCATAAAATCATGTAGCTGTGGATCAACTTGCTCCAGTATTGGCATTAGGTAGTTCAGTATGTGCTTGGTGCTGTCCATGGTAGGATCCATGAAATCCCTGCAGGAGCATAATGTGGTCATGATGGACACCGAGAAAGGAAGCCATCTTTGTTGTGTTAAAATGTTAAAACAAGGGGTATAATAAGAGAACTGGGTCGGAATAGTATTTGAAATAGTTCAAATACTTGTCAAATAAAAATAAAATAATGTTGCATGCGTCGTAAAACAACAGACTAACAGTAAAAATCTGTGTTTGATTGAGCTTGCCTTGCGCAATGGAACCAAAATTGCCACGCCCACCCATCTGGCACTACAGCCAGGCTCAAGCAAAATCTCAAAGTAGTTGAAAGATTTCAAATACTAGTTCAACTCAGGACTGGGCCGTTATTTATTAATAAAGAGTCTCATAGTAAGTGTCCTAATATAGGATCAGATTTACCTTTAATAATGAATAACATTATACTGTATATGGGCAGGGGGGGACCTGATCCTAGATCAGTAACAACAGCAATAACCCTCATAATTAATAAGATTATATACAGTATGGGCAGGGGGGACCAAATCTGATCCTAGATCAGTAACAACAGCAATAATCCTCATATCTACCTGAGGTGGTGATTGGAAAGTGTCTCCACCATGGCGATGGCCATGCGCTCCCCAACCACCAGTAGGAAGGTGACCACGATGTCATGGTAACCCTGGTAGTAGTGTAACGCAGGGTTCTTCTGTAAGACAACTAGGATGATGTCGATCAGCTGTTCCTGTAGTACCTGCCTCTCATCCACACGCATGCCTGGGGAGAAGGAAAGAAAACATGGCTGTATCTCAATACCGACTGGGGAGAAGAAGAAAACGTGGCTGTATCTCAATACCTACTGGGGAGAAGAAGAAAACGTGGCTGTATCACAATACTGACTGGGGAGAAGAAGAAAACGTGGCTGTATCTCAATACTGACTGGGGAGAAGAAGAAAACGTGGCTGTATCTCAATACTGACTGGGGAGAGGGGAAGAAAACATGTCCGTGTCTCAATACTTCAGAAAAATAAGAAAAAAAGAGCGATAGAGTAGCAGCAAACTCTATCGCTCTGATTCAATCCATATATTAACACCAACGTCTAGGCAACAAACTGCAATCACTAGAGCTTCAGATACTTGTCTCAACCTCAGTGTCTCCATACTTGTCAACAGCTTTCTTTCATCATTTAATTAACTTCAAGAACACTAGACACTGATATTAGCAGCCAATCTCTAGTAGACACAAGGACTGGATTGAAGTCTGTTTCCATCATATTGGTTTTAGTTTTATTAATCAAGTCTCCTTCAATCAGTGGTCATGATGAAGAAAAGGAAATAAGGAAATGCTTAAGGAAGCCACTGAATAACAGTATTGAGATGCCCCCCAATAAGGCCTTGAGTTAACTGACCAAGGGAGGAGACCGTGAAGTATCAGCTGACCCCTGATCAGATCAAATGCACGTACAGTGAGTGAGTAACTTCCATTCTATTTTATTCAATGGCAGCGCGTAAGTTGCCTCTACTCTAATGTATTATATTCTATTGTATTCTATGGCAGGCACAGTGAGTGAGTTACCTCTTGGGAAACGTTTCATGGACCTCCTGACATCAAGGAGCACCTGGTTGAAGTCCTTGTGGTTCTCTCGGACATCCTTGGCTAGAATCAAAACACAACTGCTTGGTGTCCACCCCCTCCTAACCATTGGTTTCAGTTGAACATACAGTATTCATCAGTGCTACTGCCAAAGGCCTTGAATGTTGCTTGTGGGGCATTTATGTTCCTTTGTTGCACAGTGTTGAGGACTAAGGATGAGTCAACGTTGATAAAAGTCACCTGAGGTTAATGAGGTTAATAGTAGGCTACATTCATTTAACATACATCAACGGATTATAGACAGCTAGATGCATGCTGACTCAATGTAATGTACAACTTGGTTGACATGGCTGTAGACTACTAAGGCGTCATAGGGATAGTTTCTACAGCAATGTCTCAGGGCATTGGCCAACTGCAATAATGGGCATCCACATTCCTCACATGTAAACATCTCACTCACTTGGTTTAGCAGGCAAGTTGTACACATTGACGCTGAGTAGCTTGGGCCAGACTTTCCTCCTGATCTCGTCTGTTAGAAGGCCTCCCTCGCTGACGGCCGCCCTCCGCAGGGTCTCAATGTCCACAGGGTCACAATTCAGGGCCTGGTGGATCTCCACCAGCTTCAGCTTTTTCCACGACTCGTGCTCTGTTTGACAACAGAAAATATGAATTGAGATCATACATGTCGTTCAGATAGCAATACGGTCTTGACTGTGGTCACGGTTTGCTTGGATGATATCCCCAGTATTTCTTGAGTACCACTGCAAGCAAGGGCTCTTGTCTATGCTGGTATGTTGAAATCACTTTTTGTTAGTCAACTCCTTCGACATAATGCTATTTAATTTCAATATGGAAGTTAAAAGTGCTTGCTTTTCACACTTAATACTATGTTACTAATGTGAAATGTGGTGCATATAGTTAGCAATAGTATCCCACCAATCTATTGCAATCTTGCTTTGCTTCAACTGCATGGGCAACTTTACTGACAGTAACCACTTTCCCTTATGCAGGTTGACACGTTTTGATAAAGAATGAGTGATTATGAATTATAGAATGTGCATTTGTATTGCCATTAAGAATTATGGTTCATATGGATCAATCCCATCCAGGCTCTGCTCTGGGTCAATCGATGGTCACGTTGCTTTGTTGTTCCACGTAGCATGTCTGGCAGCTGGCCAGCCGACAGAGGACTCATACAGAGCTAGTTACATGAGAAGCTATGAATCTATTCAATTATCAACTGTACAACTATTCTCACCATGTACTATATAGGTAGATTATCTGCAATTTAGTACTGATTGATTAAATTTACCTCCATGTTGCTGTCCATTTCCATTCCCATTCACCCGGGCTCGTGTACCTTGCTGGTGTTTCCTTCCCTTTTTCATATCCTGTTAAAATTAATAAGCATCAACAGTACATATGTTGTGCTATCGGCACATGCAGAAATAAATCCAGCTTTAGTTTATCTAACGACAGAAAACAACAATTAAAACGAAGTCAGAGCATGAGCTGTCATTGTCAAACAGCTGTTCCTGTTCCATCGGCACTTGTCCCAGGAAATCAACCGAAGTATTTATTTTGAGGAGGGATTTATATTTTTATGTTATCTGATTGGTGCAAAAGGATCGCGTTCTAAAAATCTACGCATCTTATTGGCTCATTCACTGTAAATATATTAAGGCGGGCTCAATGCATTGGCATTTGTAGTTTTCTGTTCTCGCCGATTTCATCGTCTAATAAGCAAATTCGTGGCTATAAAAACACATGTTTATTAATAATATTTCACATATTTTATAGGGATTTTTTTTGTATAATTACTAAATCCAAAAGTATTAAAACGGTGCGCCGCTTGGCACCCACAAAAATAACTTCAACTCCCGAAGTCCTCGTCGGTTCACGTCAGGACGACAGAGCGAGCCCCCATAGAATCTCACTAACTATCGCTCCGAATGTTGACGTTTACAAAAGGGACTGCATCCCGCTCCTCTACAGCTTGCTGACAACACGGGCTGGACTTTCCAGCCGAGACTTGAGCGAGAAACGTCTAGTGCAATTCCAGCAAGATAAGGTTGAATGTATCAAATTGAGGAAATGGGCGACAGAAACGACAGAGTCCCAATGATGACAGGCAGGACAAGGAGATCAACCATCGGCCCCACGCCAGCGGGGGGCAATTCGAAACAAGCCAATGGCAGCAAGCAGAGCAGCGCAGGGGGGAAAACTCCAAGCCATCCGAGCCACAGCAACGGGAAGGTGAAGAAGGAAAAACAGGTGTACGAGCCGGTCAGGACACCACAGGAGAGGAGCAAAATCTGCGAAAGACTCAGGTAAAGCATGACACCGAAGCATAACACACAACATGTCTTCAATTGTAGCTGCCTGTCACTGATCTTTTGTCACTCAGAATGTTATGTATTGAAGGCCTTTGGTATTAACTATAGGTTCCTCATAATATGAGGCCAGAGACTAATCTGCTAGGTTTCCTTGTGCCATGTATGTTCTCTTGGCTTAGCTACGTGTTTGAGAGAAATCTAGGCCACATGTCTATAGGCTACATTTGCAGATCAGGTAGCTATTCTGCAGTGAATTTAAATGTGTTACACCAGTGGAGCTATGGTTGTACACCATTCAGTGATCCTCAATCTTGGTCCTGGCTGGATGACTCACAACAAAGTGTGTTGATTCAACTAATCATCAACTCCTTATTACTGGGTCCCCAGTTGCCATGTCCTCCAGGAGTCCCTGCTCAGCTCAGCCAGTGGATACAGTAACTATAGAGGCATCCTCAACTGGTGCGTGGTCATGCTGGTAAGTGCTAGCCTGCCTTCTGAACATAGGAAATTGCACATTCAATTGTCATCCACCTCTATGATTAAGGAAATATGGACATGTACACACCATATAAATATAATTATTAATCATTCATCACGACGACTCGTGATGAATGTGAAACCAGTAACAGGAAACAGGTTTCCCCACCCCGGGGGG